>CAIGQW010000596.1:5962102-5984706 GCA_903798125.1 Danio choprae
TGATTGATTGATTGATTGATTGATTGATTGATTGATTGATTGATTGATTGCAGTAGGTTTCTTTAATGTTTCTTATCTTATCTTTTCTTAAATACATTCCCACTGATTTGACAAACCATTTTCATCTAGAATGGTTAGACAGACAGCCTTTACATTTCTAGTCCTTTTAATAAAATAAATAAATAAATAAAAATGGTCTTTTTCATAAACATACAATAAAAATATGAAGCATACGCCTTTTTATTAGCATTGTTCATGAAGCAAGAAAGAGATAATATTGTCTAAAAGTAAATCACCTTCCACACCAAGTGCTGCTTTTCTTTCCTTTGCCGCCCTCTACTGTCCGTAGCGTCAATGTTCTGCATTGGAATTCAAAAGAGTGGAAAATTGTGTCCATTCAAGGTTTTATGATTCATCCACTGTGTGCCATTAGCCAGTAGGATCCTTTCATCTGTGTTCAGGGGAACCAATCGGTAAGTTGATTCCTCGTTGCCACGGTAACATGTTGGCATCAAACTCTCTGTTTGGTCTAATGAGCATGACGACACTGCATTTGAGTTCAAATGAGCCAATGGAAAAGTGTTTCTGTCTCTTTGAGTGGCCAATGTAACAGTGGATGCTGCGTGATGAGCCATGTAACTGTCTAATGAGCAGCCAGCGGTCGATGACAGAGAAATCAAAGCATTCCTACAGTTTCCCAGAAACCCTGGCCTAGCTACACCTAAAAAAATACATCATTTATAATACAGACAATGTGATTCTGTAATGAAAACAAGAAATTAGCACTTACTACAGTCATCGTGCTCAAACTTTCGCTTCCTCCTCATTCTCGCTCTGCGATTAGAGAACCAAACCTTCAAATAAAACATCAAGACCATGTCAAATATGTATTTGTTTTTCATTTGACTAACGTTAACTTATATAAGCTTTTAAATCTGAATTGCCTTGATGGTGTCTTGTGGAAGGTTTGTCTCCTCTGAAAGCTTTTCTCTGGTCAGCTGATCTGGATAAAGCCCACAGCTGAACTCTGATTGGCCAGAAATCAGAAGACATGTTCTATTGTCTTTTTAATAAAACAGAAGTGACTGTGAGAGACTGAAGTGGCTGAATCACCTTTCTCTAACCTCTCGCTCTGATCTGCTGTGAATGCGGTTCTGCTGCGGTGAGTGGTTCTTCGCAAGTTTGTGTTCATTTGTTGCTGATAACTGCTCTGCACATCCGGTTGTTCTTGAGTGACAGGAAGTGAAGGAGAAAGGTAAGTACACGTCTGAGGAATGTTATCAAAAACATTCACCTGGGAGTACTTTATCCTGCTTATCATATGACTGATTGCCACAAAACGTACAAATTATTTAGTTTATTGGTTCTTTAATTAAACACAAAGCTGACAGAAATTAAAAATGGCTGAATGGAGCATACACTAACCTAAGCATTATTCAGTCACAAGATGGCGCCAAACAGTCAAACATATAAATATGAATGTGAACGTATTCACTGACAGTCACGATGATGTGAAGAGCCCAGATGAGTCAGTTTTATTAGTTTCAGTGGTTGTTATCTGAGAATAGCATACTTGGAATGTCATGACTGACCAATCAGAATCAAGTATTCCAGATAGCCGTATAATAAAACTGTATATTATCAGATGACATTTAAAAAAATATATAAAAAAACACCCATAGTAAATTATTAGAAGACCCACCTCTCCAATAGTCTCCCTATAAAGCATTTGAATTTTGAATGAAAGAGATTACCTGTGTAATAGTGTTTTTCACTTGGATATGCAATGTCCACATCTAGATGGATCTTCTTAAGTATCCGGTTTATGGACGACACCTGCTGACATTGAATTCAAAAGCCATTCAAAAAATGTTCCTAATCAATTAAAGGTAATATTCACTCTTATGTCATTCTGAAAACGACAGTAAGGATATATTTTTAAGAATGTTGCCAATTACACCTTTTTATTTACCATTGACATTCTTGATTATCATTGACTTTCAACACCTATACTGAGACATTTCTTTTCCACAGAAGAAAGAAAATCATACAAGTCTGGATGGTGAGAAAATGATGACAAATTGTATGTTTTTGGAGCAAACTGTCCCTTGAATTTTAAACTATACAGAAATAAAAGTAATTGTAGCCTACACTGGGCACTTTATCTCCTCTGCAGACTCTCTCTGTTGCCAGTTTTTGCCGGATCTCCCAGGCGAACAGTGTGGGGTTTTGTCTCTTGTGCTGAACTATGATTGAGATGACTTCAGGAGTCAGGAGTCTGGGTCTGCTTCCTCCAACTGCTTTAGGACCAATGGCCCCTGTGCGCTGAAACCTGCCCAGGATCTTACTGACACAGCCATTGGAGACCTGCCAGAGCACACGGTTACTCCAGGATAGATATTCCCAGGAACGTGTGGTAGAGGTGAGAACTTTACCTTCAGTATTCTGGAGATCTCACATGGTCTCATGCCCTCAGTCGCCAGCTCAATCATCAGTCTGCGTTTATAGACAGGCAGAGGACGGCCGTTTAGAAACACACCACCCAGTTGATTCACACTCCCTTCTCCTGACAAATATTCATAAAGAAACCTCATTACTGAGAGGTTTGCACATTTATATATTGCATCCAGAACTGGCTAAACATCTTTAAAATATCTTTAAAATATTTTAAATCTTTGCAGCATTAAAAAAACAATCGTTATTTGATTTTTTTGAGATTCTATTCGATCTCTTTACCAGTTAAATAAAATATTAAAGTATAAGTGGTAGCCTTTTATTAAAAAATTACAAAAAATGCCATAGAAGAACCTTTTGTTGTTTCTCAAAGAACCTTTCAGTTAAATATAATTAAACAACCATTTTTTTGTTAGTATGAGAAACATTTTAATAATCTAAAGAGTATTTTTCATTACAACTTTTTGTAAAATTTCCATGGATGTTAACAATTCTCTATGCAACCTCTGATGCCAGTAAAGAACCTTCTTTTGTAATAAGGTTTTTTTAAAAAACAGGCTATAAGTTTGGCATCACTTTGATTTTATTTATCAGATTTTTAAAAAGAGTTTCAACTCAATTTATTCATCCGTACAAATGATTTAAAGTGGTAGAAATGGTCAAATAAAAAAACAGGTTATAAATTTGGCACCGCTTTCATTTTGCCTGATTTTATGAATTTTGAAGGTTCCAATTTTTTTAAAAATCTGTAATTCAAAGAAGTAATAAGTAAGGTGAAATAAATAACAAATGATATATTTGCACCTCTTTGATTTAGGCTAAATAAAGGGATAAAATCATTGAATCAAAATTGAAAATCCTGTCATCCTTTACCCTCCACAGGTTTTTCTTCTGTTGAACATAGAGTAAGATATTTTGAAGAATATTGGAAACCGGTAGTCATTGACTTATACAATATTTCTTTTTTTTACATATATGGATATCAACATTCCAACATTCTTGTAATGATCTTCTTTTGCGTTAAACATACAAATAAGCTCAAACAGGATTGGAACCACATGATAGACAGTAAATGGTGATTAAAATGTAACTTTATTGTGAACTATATCTTTAAATTTACAGCAATTAGGAACGGAAATGGAAATAACAAATGCCAACCTTCATTTCCCTGATCAGAGTTTGCTCCGCACATCTTACAGGGCACCTGGTAGCCTTGAAAAGAACATCACCATACTCTAGTAAACATTTTAATTAAATACATATTCTTGTATTTAAACACAAGAATAAAAACAAAACGAGTGAGTGAAAGTGAGGTCATTATCTTACGTCGGAGATGCTCTTCTTTGAAGGATATGCGTCGCTGCGCGTGGCCCGCATTCACAGTCACCCGCGCGCACTTCTCATATATAACCCAGAGTCCTTATCAAGATGACGTAGTAGCTACTGTCCACATAGGTAAAGATGTAAATATAGACCTGCCTTCATGACTACACGCGATGCTTAGCTGAATGATGTCTGTGTGCTTTCCACCCCTAAACATTGGTTATTCATTTGAAAATAACTTTTGGATTGACGCATCGTGGTAGTGGCTCTAGAAATAAAAACTTAGACAATTCTGACAAATGCCTTTGCATTCAAAAATTTTATTTTTATTTATCTTATTTAGGCCTACATGAAAAATCTATTAACATTGAAAGCCGGACTAATTTTCCTGTGTAACTCGCTCACTGTGCACATTGAGAGGATAATATAACGGGTTCCATAGATTTGGGTGCCCTGACCACACGAGGAACTCATTGTGTGAAGGTAATGGATATTTTTATTGAAGTTATAGGGAATTTGTGTTCAGTTAACAAGACGTACATAATAAATGAGTTTTGAACGACCACCTTTTCCTAAATGAATAGCGCAACATGTTTGAGCTTCACTTTCAGCACCACACAACTCAGAACAGGTCCTTGCAGGTTGTGAATGAGCGGCATTCAGGCTGACATGTGAAATCAGTCAGCTTAAAAAGAAACATTTGAAAACATTAAACTCTTTTATGAGCCCACGAGCACCGTAGATTCTGGAGAACTGGAGATTGGAGGCTGAGGCTGTCCGGCGGTCACGTGACTGCCGCATCTTTCATCCTTCCTCGCTACATGTTAATCAGATTTAGTTCTTTTAAAGCAAACATTTGAAAACCTGCTCCAAAGACGACTGCCATATGGTAAAGTGCTTTTGATAAATCATAAATCCATCATGGTGCCCCTTTTATTACATTTTCTTTCAAGCATGAACAAATAGAGTCCGAGGGGCAAATGTGAACCAATTGTGGTTTTATTTATAAGAAATAGCGAGCTGAAAACCCTCCCAGATGTCCCCTGTCTGGCCAGCAGATAAAATGCGTTGTAAACGTTTCAAAGGAAATATTTGGAGAGCAAATATTAGCGAGAGAGTATCCACACAAGCCTCATCCTTGGTCCTGCTCAATGACTAATTGGGCATCATTAGGTAAATCCACACAGATCGAAGATTGTGGAAATAAGGTTGGATTTTAAAATGCCATATGGTGCAAATTACATATTAACCACCCCTTACAGCATAGTAATATCTGCAGGACATGGACGCTCCGCATATAAACCCGACGACCGCTTTGAACGCCATCGTCACCTTGCCAACGGGATAAAGAGACGAATAGCGTATGTATTCATCACTTTTAAGCACTTTAAGTTGTTTTTGCTCGTTTATTTAAACGAAATTAATAAATGAAATCAAGAAATACTTCAAAAATGAAGTAGTAAGTGACGCATCTGTGCGCAAATCTTTCGGGCACTTTGGGAATGTTTCAAACGTAACCTTAGTTTATAATCAATTTTGATAAATGAAGGGATCGTGGGGCATCGGAAATCCAAAAAAGCCACTTAAACGATCAATCTTTGCGTTCTGAACTCTGAATCACACCACCTCAACTCTTATTTTGCTCCCGCGTAAATGTGCACACGGAGCTCTCCAAACGCGCACACGTGTGTATGCACAATTCAGATATCCTTTCCAAGAATTTGGATGCATCTTTACATCAGAGGACAGCTGTAGTGCGAAATATTTTTATGTCATTCATTTTCATGGTAATTTAAACCTTTCTTTCTTGGATTTCATTTGCTCACGAGTTGAATAAAGTTCATGAGCGACTTGGGAAATACAACAGTGCACTTACGTGCCCGTGTAAAAATGCATCTGAAGACCTAATCTCCTTGTCACCTCAAATTTGAATCAGACGTAATTGTCCGAAAAGCTAGTTATACCACATCACATAATCACATATAGCTAGGATTTCACTTTATCGCATAGACTTTTAGAGGCTACTTTTGTATCCAGCATTTTTTTTTAAAAATACATCTGCAGTTTTTTTCATCTGGGAACAATAGAATAGAAAATATAGGCCTAGATTTAATTTCTTACACACCTTAAATGTCAATATCATAGCAATGAGCACATTTTTTCAGGGTTATGTGAGGGGAAGCATGTGTTGAGTTTATAATGCCTGTGATCCGATTATTTTTATTCGACTATTTTCGACTAATCCACATTCAATAACTAATGTAATTGCCTTCTCACATAAAGAAAAGCGGACTCATCTTTGTAAATCATGTGAATTGAATAATACACCAAAAAGGGTGAATAATAGCTAAAAAAGCAGGGTTTCACACAATTCATTCATGTTGTCCCAACCCAAATCGATTAAATTATATTAACAAATTTAGGCGGATTGAACATAAAACAATTAAGTTGTCCCAAAAAATCTTAAGAATTGTGTTGTTTCAAGTGTTTTTAAATAAGTAGTTTGAACGAGTAGCAAAATCTTCTTTTTTGAGTAGGCTATGGGCTAGTATGGTTATAGACGTGAGTGAATATTCAGTTCATATGACCTGATTTGTATTTAATAAAAATTAAACACTGTAAACAACGTCAATTCAATGGGTGGCAGCTTGCTATTTTTTCATTTCTAATTTGACGTATGTGTTTCAGCATAATTATTGTTTTAATGCACTCAACAGCTGTTTTTAACGTAGGATCAGTCTACTTAATAGTAAAAAGACCGATGTCAATCAAGTGTCACACATAAGCTTCAATCGAAGATGGTCATGATATATCTAGAGAAGCGCAATGTTGGCAATATTTAATGTTTGTGAAATGGCGTCATCTAGTGGCCATTATAAGCACTTCGTCGCGTGAATTGAATAGCATGTAAATAATCAAGTCTTATTCATTTCAATTTTGTGCAAAAAGACAATAAACAAAACCCAAAATTCAAACAAACAAACAAACAAACAAACAAATAAACAAAAAAACAAACAAACAAACAAACAAACAAACAAACAAACAAACAAACAAACAAACAAAAACGTTTACTTAAACTGCATGAAGTTAAGATAAATACAGGGCACAATAAATAGAGTAAAATGTATATTGAGAAAATATAACAAACATATTTTGGACTTAAACTCAGATAGTTTAAGTCAAAATATTTCAATAACGTATTCAATAACAATGTTTCAGAAATGTATTCATTTATTTATTTTACCTTTATTATTTTTTTTATTGATTGATTGTTTTGGTGCCTCCATATTAAGCCACTGTTATATTATTATCATTATACACATGCTTACTTGCACTAAATAAATACATGCATGCATGCATACATAAAGGTACATACATACATATATAAAAATAAAAATACATGTCAAAAGTTAAAATAAATGCAGAAAGTAATAACCTATAACAATATTTTTTTAATTTCGAGCTATTATTTTACTTATTTGTTTTCCTATAATTTGTTTATTTAATTTCTTATGTTCTAGAAGTTTAAGCCCACATAACTAGATCTCCAGTAGTACATTCATGCTTACTGTATGGTTATAAGCGAACAAAACAACAGCCAAACCCCTAATCAAAAGCAAACCAACTCAATTCAACACCAAACTGTTGTGCTTGTGTTGTGAATATGTGCACAAGCTTTTTTAAAATCTGTGCTGACGTGTCGCACCTCCCCACTCACCGGATGTCATCACTCTCGCTCCGACGTCACAACCAGATCGCCCCATTCAGCGTGCGCGGGTGACGCTCTGACCGAGGAAGTGCAACATTTCGACGTGTACATTCACGCGCTGTGCTTCCGGTTAAGCAAAGCGTGATCAGTCGTGCTCAGTCTCTCTTCCCTTCCTCGGCTCTCAGTAGAGGCGTCTCGTAGGACTCTCCCGGCTCCTTTACCTCTCTCTCTCTCTTCCCTCCCTAACGGAATACTCATCCATCCCGGCGGCCATGGCATCTGCGGTACCGGCACAAGTTCAGTCCAGCCAAGCGTCAGCTCCGCAGCTGCAGAGGGGAATAGTGAAGATGGTAGGAAAACACACGGGGCACAAGTACTGTCTGGGGGCTCGCTAACTCACTGCTGCTCCGTGATCACAGGGTCTTCAAAAGTTCAGTTCTTTCGTGTCAGGCTTGCATCGTCCAACATAATAGTTTTGCTGCAGTTCTCTTGAGTTTTGGCGAGCCTTTGAGTTGTTGCCATGAATTAAGTGCAGAGATTGAGAGAAGTTGAGCGGTTTTCAGCTGTGATCCAGATGGACATGTTATGCAACGTTATATATATAGTTCCCTTAAACATTTGATGTTTTTTTAATGACTTGTAAATGACGCCAAACTTTAGCACATACTTGACTTGGACTTGTATTTTGCAGCCATAACTTAATATTTGCAAAAACGCTCCGATTTATTAGCAAACTCTTGGTGGTATGTTAAACGGCTATCTTCTATAAAGCCAAAGCTTTTAAAACCATACCAACGTATGTGCTTAATTTATGTAAACCTGGATAATACGCGATATGCGCAGATTTGCGGGTTTGCGTGATTTCGGTTCAGGCTAGTGACTCGAAACGGAATCGGTTCCCCAAAGGATTTGTTAACGGAGTAGACTGACTCCAGTAGGTGGCGCTACGTGAGCGTTTTTGGGTTACAAGAGAGTCTACTGAATCGTTCACTCGTTCAACCGATTTGATGAACGTTTCCTACATGAAAATGAAGCGAGTCATTTTGTCAAACTTGACTTAGGACCTATGTTGACATACAGAGAATCATATTAGCTTAGATGAGAAGATTTGTACGGTAATTAAGAAGCAACGAATCACAAGATTAGTTCACAAATTTCATAACGTTAATAGTTTAGAGTGAATACATGAACAGTACTTCTGCTGTACTAACATTAATTTTGAGCACTTTGAATGAAAATCTGAATATCTGCAGTTCTTAAAAAATGAATTCTTACAAAACAGCTGCTCGTTTACGAATCAACTCGTCATTGTTATAATCTTTAATGACCTACATGAATAATGTGTTGCTATACCTTTATTTGACCTTAAGTTCAAAGTTCAGATTTGTCAATCTGTCAGTCTCACGTGTGTGTTCATGCGTTCGAGGAACCGCTTCAGTGTAAAGACTCGGCTCAGTTTGTGCGGCGTCATAGACTCAGTGATCCGCTTCATCAGGCCCCCATAACCAGGCAAGGCTCCACAGTTTTGGACTGTTTACTTTATCTGCTCTGGTGCAGATACGAGAAACTGACACGTAGTTCTTTAGCAAAGCATGATTTGACCGTGAAGAAACTCATGACAGACAGTAACGTGAGGTTGTAGAGAAGTAAACAAAATAAAAAAACAAACAAACTGGCATGGTCTTTGTTAAGTCTAATGTTTAAAATTATTAATAGTTTAGTTATGTTTTCAGTTGTTGTTCTTATAACCTCTCTTTGTATAGATAACACTTTGGCATAATACTTTGGTTATTGTGTGTGTGTGTGTGTATATGTATGTATATATATATATATATATATATATATATATATATATATATATATATCATACATGTATATATCAATCTTACATGTATATATCAATCTTACATGTTTATATTACACACAAACATGCACACACTATTATTGTTATTGTCTAGAAGAAAAGAGGTTTTCAGTGAAATAATTAGAATATTCTCAAATGTGTTTCAAACTATTCACTTTAAAAAAAATACTAGAATATAAATTCACTATTAAAAATGTATAAAATTATTTAGTTTACTTAAAATATTAATCCTCTACAATTTTTAATGTCTATTGTAAAACTAATATGTCTAATTATGTATGTGGATTGATTTTTAATACAAATAATTATCCAGTTAATTTCATCTTATCAGCTGAACAAAGTAAGTAAATAAAATCAGTTCCACGGTGCAAATGTAACACTTTAATGAAACCAAAAAAGTTCGGTGAAATGATTACCATAACCTGATGTAGCCTTGTCAATGTCTTAAATAGTTTTGATCCTTTTAAAACATTGTTTAAAATCAGCAAACAAGTTCTCAGGTTTTCTCAACTTGAGTGGTGGATTTTGGAAGTTTCAGTGTGTTTTCCGACCCAGACTGTGGTGACGGAGGCCAGCGTATCCTTCTATACACTCAACAATTAGGTTGGAGCTCTGATTTCAGAGACTTTCTGGATTTACAAAAAACTAAAAAACTTCCCTGTTTGGCTCCAACTTCCTTTTTATTAATTGTTTAATAAGTGAAAATGAAGCCCAGAAGAACATGTTATGGAATCATCCCTGATAATGATCAGTGTTTGTGTCATATGGCTTTGCGATTGAATCGGTACGAACATAAATAAGCACTGGCAACTTAAGGCCATAAGCAACTTATGGCCAAAACAACTGACACCGAATCATTGTTGTCATTCAGTGCACAGATGTGTCTCAAGTTTGGAGTAACAACATCTGATTGGATTAGCCACACTCAGATATCTGTAACAACAGTGTCTTAAGGCAAAACACAAGCATAATGAGGCTTGTAAACAGTTCTGTAAAAGGAGAACAAACAACAATTCAAATGCTAATATGAATACACACTTCATCTAAGGCCAGGGTCTGCCCTCTAGTTGTATTTATTTAGGTGCTTTTGAAGCATCATGCTGTGATGAACACAGAATGGATTGTTTTCCTGATGTTATCTTTGGTGTAACGTCTTTTCAACTGTTGGCCAAACACAAACAAACATGTCCTAAAGGAATTGCGGCCTCAATCGGGGCATTTATTTGTTGTTTGACTTGCTGATTGGATGTTTGTATCATGGACCGCCAATGCTATACAGTTGCAGCTCTCCTCTCATCATTACTGACATGAGTGGAATGATCGAGAATGTTTATGAAAAGTTATGCAAGCTCTCACATTGATTTGAAATCGAATCAATTTTCCAACCAGAGGCATCCGATTGTTTATGCTTTCAGGATGACAAAGGTTTTTAAAACTAGAAGATCCTACAATACGTTCTTTTGTCAAAATTCTTTATCTATGAAGCGCGTTTTTATTGTGTTTTTATTTAATTTTTTTTGTTAGATTGAGTTATATCTTTTGAAGAGATACAATTTTAGAGTTATTGACAAAGCAAGAGAAACCAACTTGTGAGTGACTTGTGTAAGAATATTTTGACTGTGCAATATATTTTAATAGAATGTATATTTTCAAATGATGTTAGAGAATATTTTAGTCAGAAAATATTGTAAGGTGGAAAGTCTCCTGATAAAAATAAGATCGTATATGACCGTTTGTCAGTATTGTTGCTATCTGTGTGTTTATATGTAACGAATTATTTAACGAATATTTATGTCGCCATGAATATAGTCAGTGCTGTTAAGGTATTAAATCATGAATGAATTAACAAATAAAGTTTTTGACAAATATACATTGACAAATAAAAGCATTATATAATTTAAACTTTTATAAAATGTTGATATTGTTTCTCATCATGAAAATATCTGGCACGGTGTAAACGCAAACAAGCAAACTGACAATGTTTTATTTTTTTCCTGGCAGGTGTTGTCTGGTTGTGCTGTCATTGTTCGGGGTCAGCCACGAGGTGGACCTCCTCCAGAACGACAGATCAACCTGAGTAACATCAGAGCTGGAGCTCTCGCCCGTCGCGCAATTCAGGGTCAGCCAGACACCAAGGACACACCAGATGAGGTACACATCGAACCTGCTTTGTCTGTTCATTGATTTATTGATTGATTTATTTTTTTAAATGTATTGTTTCATAAAATAATTTCCTGTTGTATTTTGCTAGCGTTTTGGATTCTTTGTGGGGGGAACATTTAATTTAAAAACACCAGAATGTTTTATTTTTTTTTCTTCTAGTATGCTCATTTTGTAACTGTTTCATAAAGAAAACATGATTTTTCTTTGTTTGTGAATTCAAAAAGAGCTGAAATTCAAACTTTCTTGGACATGTCACTCACTCTGCAGAAAAATAAACAAACGTGTCTTGGTTGCCCAGTTTGTTATGATATAGTTAAAGGGGTATTTCACCCAAAAATGACAATTTGTCTTGATATTTTCTCACCCTCATGTAGTTTCATGCTCCTGATAACTTTGTTTACCTTCAGAGCACAAATTAAGATATTTTAGTGAAATTCCGTTAATGAGAGAGCTCTCGGATTTCATCTAAAATATCCTTTCCTGAGTATCAGTGAGTATGATCCCAAATATGTTATTGGTTTTTTAAACTGATTTACACGAAGCTCATATTAAGTGACTTGTGTAATAACTGGTGTAGGGACTTGTTAAGTTGTGTAATAACGTCTTTTTTCTTTCTTTTTTTTTAATTTGCCAATGTAAATTTTTTTTATAATCACATTACCTCGTGACCAGGTAAAGAAAGTACATTTAGTATAGTATGAGTGTAATGGTATGGTCTGGATGTGACCATGTTGTCATTATCATGTGACCTAGCAGCTACACTGCTTTTCACAATGCCTCTCTAATGACCTCATTGGATAGTGTCAATAGTAAGTTTGATAGTGAAGTATGTGCACTTAAGTGTCTTACCGGAAGTAGCAGGCTATCCTGTTACTTTTTGCATACTTTTTTTTTTTTTTTTTACTGGACATACTGTTAATGTTTACATGTACTGTTAATTCAGACATAATTTTTCTTACCTTCATTTTTACTGGCCTTCTATAGTACATGGTAAGTTTTAATGACTATTTAGTGTCATATTTGACCATGACCGACCTAAACAAGGCAAAGTTTTGTCAATGTTGCACACCCCTTTTACCCAAGGTAAAAACCTTGTAGATAGTTCACCCAAAAAAATGTAAATTCTGTGTTTTACTCTCCCTTTACGTGTTTCAGACCTTCATAAGTTTATTTCTTCTGTTGAACACAAAAGAAGATATTTTGAATAAAGCTGAAAACCTGTAACCATTGATTTCCATAGAGGGGAACGTCAAATACTGTGGAAGTTGATGGTTACAGGTTTTCATCTTTCTTCAAAATGTCATCTTTTGTGTTCAACGGAATAAATAAACCACTTGAGGGGGAGTGAATAGCGAGTACATTTTATTTTTTGGGGTGAACAATCCCTTTAAGAATGTGTTTAGTAAATGTGTTTACAAATGTTTTTAAGAAATGATTATTATTTTTTTGTATTTAGCCAGGATACACAGAATTGATCTAGAGTAAACTATAGACATGTGCAACTACAAAAGATTGTTTTAAATGTATGGCGTTTTCTATTTATCAAACAGCTCTGGTATCCCGGGGAATTATTACACTTTCCACCAGTATATTAAGCAGCGCAATTGCTTTTTTTAGCATTGATAATATTTTGTTTTTGAACACCAAATTAGCATATTATTATAATAATTTCTGAATGATCACATGACACCCGTAGTGATGATGTTTAAAATTCAGCTACAACTTTACAGGAATAAATATTAGTTTGGTATATAACAAAATCGATTACAATGTTACTGTTTTAACTATATTTTTAGTCCCATAAATGCAGTCTTGCTGAGAATACAACACATCTTTGAAAACATTAAAAGAAATTTCACTGACCAACCCTTGAACAAAAAGCAGTTTTGCTCAGATGAGTGTATTTCTATACTTATTTTAAATACTTTTGTATTTGTGACTTGGAATTTCCTTTATGCATCATTAAATTCACTGTAATGCTTTGCATCTAATGTGCAATATATTTCAATTCAAGGTTATTTATGCACTTTTTAGTATCATTTTACTTCCATCAAAAGTGAATAGGAGTTGTTTTTAGTGTCTAATGCACATCCTCCAATGCTGAATGGATTTAAATAGCTTTTGTGTGTGTGTTTCTTGGCAGCCATGGGCTTTCCAGGCACGAGAGTTTATGCGCAAGAAGGTAATCGGCAAAGAAGTCTGCTTCACTGTGGAGAATAAGACTCCTCAAGGCAGAGAATATGGCATGGTGTACCTGGGAAAAGGTAAGCGACGACTCCAACCTTTGCATTCTGGTGTTTTACCAAATATCCAAGAGCATCTGTTTTTGTTCTGACATGTTTACTTTGGAGTTGTTATTGTAACATGTCTCATCTGGATTCGATCTCTCCAAAGACACATCAGGAGAAAATATTGCCGAATCCCTGGTGGTTGAGGGTCTTGCTATGGTTCGCAGAGAAGGCATCAGAGGAAACAAGTAAGAAACATACATTTCCCCCCCGCCCCCTGAATTGGTGTCACTATGGTTCTTGCACTTATTGTCAAATCCCTCACAATGTAGCCTGTGTTTTACACTTCAGCTGAGGCTATTTGTGGTCACAGTGGATTTATTGTAATAAAATAAATAAACACAATTTGGAAATAAGCATATAATATAACCAGGGTATACATAAGGATGTAGAATTGGGTATTTACACACTCGTATATATTTAAAGAGATACAAATTTGTGACTTGTGTAAGAATATTTTGACAATAAAGCATAGTTTAATAGAGTGTACCTGTTTAAATTATATTAGAGCGTTTTTGTTTAGGAATTATTTTAAGGGAAATGATTGAAAAAAAGCTGCCTTTTTGAAGAATCGTTTTATTTATCACTGACTAAATTGAAAGATCTTATCTGACTTTTTTATCTGCGTTGTTGTTGTTGTTGTTGTTATATGTATGTTTTTTTTTTTGTGTGTGTATAGTCCATGTTTGCTAAAACAGTTATGGTTGTAAATCATATATTGAATATTTATTACCAACATTGCCATGAATATAGCCAATGCTGTTGATATGGCATAAATAATAATAAAAACAAATTTATTGTCTCAAGACATTGTCTCAAGACATATGAAGACAAGTTCATATTTATTGAGAAAGGAAGAGAAACCAATTTGTAAGAATATTTTGACAGTAAAACATTTATTAATATGATGTTTATTTTAAAATGATATTAGAGAGCGTTTTTTTATTCAGGAATTATTTTAAGGGAAATGTTTAAAAGGTGTTTCCTGGAGGAATTTTTCAATATTTATCAGTGATCAAATTGAAAGATCTTATTTGACTTTGTAATCAGTGTTATATTTATCTGTATGTTTTTTTTCTTTTTTTTTTTGTCCACTGAAAAAAACGATTGATTGGATTTATTAATATATTAATATCCTGCACCTGCATATCCTGCAGGGGGCAGTGTTGGTCCTTATTGAAGTTAAAGACATTATCAAACGTAATTGCTTCAGATTTTTCACCATTTGATCTCTCACTCCCTCTTCTGGTCTTATTTGCTCATGACGCGTCCCATCCGTCCGCCCCTTTTTCCCACTGACTAGCAGCGGCGTAATATTGTCCTAAGCTTTTGGGACTTAATGATGCGTACGCGGGGCAGCTCTGTGAAATGGTCCTGAACAATTGCCAGTGGAATCGGTTTGCTTTAGGCTCATTTTCCCCACAGGAGACGGTGGTGTGAGCCCCGCTGGTCTCTCCGCATCCCCAGAACTGCCTTCTCATTAGCTGGGCATGCTGTGGCCCATCACAGCCCACTGCATCGGCTATTATATCTCCAAAGGAAGTCGTGTTTTAAACCTGGGCCCCCATCTACCCACCAGCTCTCAATTAGGCACCGGTAGGGTGGGAAAGATGTCCAACTCCCTCTCTCTTTTCTAAAGATGAAGGAAAAATAAAACCTTACAAGACAAAGATGACTCGAGATGGCTGCTGAGATTTGGCAGCCCCTTATTTGCCGATAGTTAAAATTGATGAAGGGCTTAGATAATTTGAGGTCTGGGTTCGTCATTTAGTAGGCAGAGGCCACTTTTCTTTGACATTTACTCTACTAGTCTTGTCTGTTGTTACACAAGTGAGTTTTTTTAAAATAAGATATAACATCCAAAGATGACATTTAATAAGAAGAGTTACATCCAGCCTGTGGCTTATCTTTTTGTTTGTTAGAAAAATAAATGGTTAATGTTTGTGCATTAGGTGTTTTTTTATAGACCCACCATAATATTTACTGACCATTTAATGGGTATTGTTCATAAAAATGGGATTTTGTAATTTTTTTTGGAGTTCATTTTAGTAATAAGAACGTCTGTCTATCTATTTGAGTGTATATCTATCTATCTGAGTGTATGTCTATCTATGTCTCTATCTATGTGATTATTTATTTGGTCGGTCAAATTAACTGGAGATTCAAATAAAATTGTAAAAAATAGTCAAATAATTTTTTTTTGTATCGTCTTGCATTGAATTGTGAAGCTATTATGAAAGTTGTTTTTATCTATTGATCTTGCCATGAAATTGCCGTAAATTGCTGATGTGGCAATTATTAAACAAAACAAACAGCAACAACAACAACAAAAGATTAATATAGTGAGATGGCAAATGCTGAAAACGCCACGAATGTCACACATGCTTTATTTTGCTTAGTAAACGAAATGACACCATTAATTCACACAGACACACGCATATAATTCTGTGGTTTGTTATGCACAGACTCTAGTCCATGTTGGTATTTGATTAAGTGTGCAGAACTATATTTGATTTACTTCAAAATGTGACAAATTCCATGAATATCTGTTGTAATTCTACAATTCTGCAGTGTTTTCTGCATGACAACAAAACGTGGATATCACCAAAAGTTTTAAACCACATCAAAATCAGGTTTAAAATTGTAGTAATCAGTCAAAACAAAGCTGAAATTAAAGCAGAGCTAGGATGACCTTTAACTTATTCGATAAGGAACAATTTTGTTGTTTGTTCAGTTGTTTGGGGCTTTACATTTGCAACACATTTAGGGCATTGTTTTTAAGTTTTACAACCAATCAGTCAAATTGAAGCAATTTTCAGCTGCAATATAAATTTAAAATCGATAGCTAATTGTTCATTCAAAAGGTCTCCACACATGCAGACACAGACAATATATACTATGTAATACAGTCAAGCCTGAAATTAATCATACCCCTGGGTGGTATGAATATACACACACTGAAATGTTTGTATGTGAGTGACTATCGATAGGTGGAAATATTGCTAAAAAAAGTGATTTGAAAACTGAAAATAAAAAAGCAATACTCTAGTATTATATAAAAACACAAATAAAATACATCTATATGGCCAGAATAGACTGCACCAGACTTTAAGGCGGTGTCAAAAGTTTACAACCATTGTGTTAAAAACAAAAGGTGAAAATCTTTCCCAAAGCTGCAGAAATGATGGCGTTGGTTGTCCATGTCCTGGTTTTTCATCCATTCAGAGCTCATTAAAATGTTCTCACTATAGAGAAAAACTAATAAAAAATTCCGCATGTGGTACAACTGATATGCATCTTAAACACTTTGAATCTTGTCTCTTCGTCTAGTTTCAATCAAACACTAAAGAATAAATCATTGTCATATGAATTGTATTTTAATATACAATCTCTGCCATCACAACATCAAAACTCCCATAATTCAGAGAAGCTGATATATCAACGGCAGACACACTGGTCAAACAAGGACTTTCACCACCCATATTTTATACCCACAAAAAATATTCAGATTCATCCCTCTTTCAGTCTGTCTCGCCTCTTTAAATCAGTTCATTATTAAGTCCAGCGCCACTTAAACTGATAGAGCCTTATTAAAAAAAATCTGCCAAGTGTGTGCTGTGGTCAGACAGGCTAATTCCCCTTAAAGATAATGATGGCTTTTAGAACAACAGAGGATTTAATTGAAACATATGTTGGCTTTTGATAATGAACAAACTCATTTGAAGAGCTTATCAAGGCCTGTGAAAGGGGCTGCTCTCAGAGAGACACCTCTACGTCTGCCACGTGGCACATTTCAAATCCTTAGAGGAAAGATTTGGTTTTATTTTTAGCTCTCTGAACTCCTTGCGGTAAGCTCTGCGGCATGTAATTTTGATATTAGCTTGATTTTTGTGGTGTGTTTCAGTCCTGAGCAGGTCAGACTGTGCGATTTGGAGGATCAAGCCAAGTCTTCTAAAAAAGGCCTGTGGTCTGAGGGTGGAGGCTCACACACCATTCGAGATCTCAAGTACACCATCGAGAACCCTCGCAACTTCGTGGACTCCCTCCATCAGAAACCAGTCAACGGTAGGATGCGCTGCACTTTGTTTGATTACATATTGTGCTCTTGTTCTCAAATCCTCGAGTAATCATTCGTATTGTTCGAGATCAAGTTTACTGACGCATGTGGTGTTTTAAACTCCATCACTGCCAGCTTCTTCTTCTTTTTTTTTGTTTTATCCTTTTTTTAAGTTGACAGCCACTACCAGCATTTTTATTTTATTCAAAATTTGACGGCCCTCGCCGCAATAGATCACCACATTATATATCAAAATAAAGAACCAAGCCTCTCTCTCTTTTTTTTTTCTATTTTTATTTTTTAAAGCTTTTTATTTTAAGGTCATGGTTTATTACCATCAGAATGCAGGTTACATCAAAAAAGCTACATTTTTGACCAAACAAAACATGAAATTGAAACATGAAGCAATATGGCACATTTTGTTAACTATATAGTACATGATACTCATTTTTACACATTAATTTAATCTGCAGATCTGATTTGAAAGTCTCTTCGAAAGGTTTTTACTGTTTCATGTGGATAAGTGTCTTCATGACAATCCATCAAAATATGTCTGGTTTAATTTTTATTTAGGAAATGCATTTACCACTGAATTTCATTATTTATATTTGCAATTTTAATTCTTGTAGTAATTTTTGTACAAACCGATTTTTGCTAGACAAAATATAGAAGACAAAATATAGAAGACTGTCAGCTTTACAGGCTTTAAAATACTAAATAATTAGGTAAACTGCAAGTTTTGATGAAGTTTTTTTTTTCATACTGTCTTTCATAGTCCAAACAAAAAAATTGAATAAAATCTAACAATACCTCAAATTGAGTCAAAATCTAAAATATTTTTTTACATTTGAAAGGAAATTTCTAAACAAAACCTTTATTTGCTGCATTCAATTTTAAAATGAGATATTTAAAAAAATACTACATT
Organism: Danio choprae; assembly: GCA_903798125.1. Lineage (NCBI taxonomy): Eukaryota > Metazoa > Chordata > Actinopteri > Cypriniformes > Danionidae > Danio > Danio choprae. The sequence continues at coordinate 5,980,886 of CAIGQW010000596.1, forward strand.
GTTTCTTTTAAAGGTTGAACGTTTCAGTAATTTAATTTATTGAGTTCTTGTTTAATTGCTGGATGAATCTGCATTTTTGAGCAAATCACTTGAACCAATCAATTCAGTCACAAATACATTTTTAACTGCAGCTTTTTGCTGTCTATTAGTGTAACAAAATAGGTAATGCAACCATTTTTCTGATGCACCAGGGTACTTTCAAAAGGCCATTTACTCTATTTTGATCTTTACCACAGACTTCAGTGTTCATATCCAAACTATTATCTCAGCACTTATAATAGGAGTGTTTTTGTCCCAGAAATGAATGTGTGTTTGAAAAGTGCTGTTTACTGGACATATTCAAGTCAACTAGAAATAAGATTGCATGGCTGTTTGAATCATGATTTTAAGGATTAATAATTGAATAGCTATATTTGGTGTCCAAAAAAACCCAAAAACACACACTTAAAAAAAAAAAAGAGCCATACATAGAGATCACAATATCATGGAGTGTTTTGTAGGATGGTTTCTATATAGAATGCCCTAAAGTTATGGTTTATCATTTAGCATTTAAATGACACTCATTAAAACACATTCTAACAGTATAGTGTCTCACTCTTCTTCCAGAAGTCTGTTTTTTTCTCTCTCTCTTCTCAGCTCTCCACACAGCTCATTTCTCCTATTTAAACTGAATGTTAACCCTGGTGAGAGTTAACCTCCATCAGAGGGCAAACCAGCTCGACGCAAATGAACAACTGAGTCATTAAATGCTATAGAAATGTGCCCCGTATCCCCTCTTCGCTAACAAGCTTATTAGATGCTAATCAGAAGTCAAAGTTGCGACGTTGTTGCTAATATTGAATTTAAACACACTTGGCCACATGACCTGTACCAGCGTGGCTGCGTTTCACCTTCTCAGGGAATAATTTCACAGCCCTCGCCGTGCAGCAATGCCAAGTGAGTTTTAAACGCGCCAATTTGTTGTTCTCTTCAGCACCGAGCACCATGTGAAATTGGAAAAAAAAGGCCTGTTTACTTGCTGTCAGCTGCCCACGTGCTGCGACACCGCATGAACTCTGTGAAGTGGGCTGACAATTTGGGTTTGGAGAAACTTAAAATTCAAAGTTTGACTCAAATTAACATGCTGAATGTTCTTGGTTTGAAGTATTAGGACTGTTAAAGAGTCCCATTATGCTTCAGTTCATTAGTAGTTAGTCTGTTTTTCATACACCTCAAACGGAGTGTTGGGTAACCTGTAAAACAATTGTTGCTGCCTTAAACATTTTGGTAAATCAAATGAACTTTTTTCATAAGCCATCTCAACTTATATCAATCAAACTGACTCAAGATATTAAGTTAAAGTTTGAAAAATGCAGTTGAAACTTGATTAACTTACTAAAATAAAAGTAACATAAAAACATTGTTGTCATGACGTTGTCATGATTTTTTTTTTTTTTTTAACAGTGTAGCATTTTCCTACAGTTTTTTTTCCCCCCATAAAATATCGAAAAGGATTCACAGAAAATAGGCAAATATAAGTCCATATAATAAAATTTAAGTAAATAACACTACAGTTCAAAAGTTATTTATTTAATGGAACAAAATATTACATTTTGTAAGGCAAAAGAGGCATGACCAAAAGTTGTATGCTGGTATTTATATTTATTTCATTACATATCGGTATTTATCATGATGTTGTTTCACCATCAGTGTGAAAAAGGTAATTCTTTCCATTTGCTTGTTAGACTTTGAAAAGATAATGTATGACTTTGTAAAAGTAATATTTTGATTATTTTCTTTCTCACTGAAATCCATTTTGTTCTCATTTAATTCTGTTTCAGTTAAAAAAAAAATTCTGTATTCCTTATTTAATGGTTGCCGATTTATCATTGCAAATGGTATCTCATTAGGTGTATTAATAAAGCTTTAACAGTTTAATCCATTTTGAAAAATATAATCATAACCATTAATTTACATTCCTTTTTTGTCAAATATAGTGTTCGCAACAGATCCATGTTAATTAAACCATGGGTAAAATATCTATTAGTAGGACATATAAGAATGATTAACAAACTATTGAAGAATTACATATTTTACGTTTGATATTTTATGTCTGTCAAAATATATATTGTGTTGTCGTGAAGATCTTTGAATTCCAGTATATACTTGACTTAGGGTTGCACAATATATTCAGCATCGATAGCACAATGTGCACACCCGCAATAGTCACATTGCAAGATATGCAATGTTGACTCTGAATTATATTTGACCAGGAGCCACAGAATTGTGTTTAATTATTGTTTTTAAATGAATTATATACAATTTATGCAAAATAAAATTCTAACTTGGTATTTTTTGTCTTGTTTCTAGTCCAAATATCTTCATTTCAAATAAAAAACAAGATTATTTTGCATCCCCCACTGGCAGATCATTTCACTTGTTTTAAGGAAAAACTCTTAATTTTGACTCATTTCTTTTCCAGTTGAAAACAAAACAATATTTTTACTTGATCTAAGAATTTTTAGATATTTGGACTATAAGGAGACAAAGCAAAGTAAGAAAAGTATTTATTGCGTTGTGATTGTTCATTTTCTGTACCCGAATACTGTTATGCTCCCCAAAAAACCAAATAGGGCCATTCAAACTATCTCGCAGAAAATTTGATTAAATCTATGCTACACAACAGTTCATATCACTACAGTTCATGAAGATCTTTCAGTTTCAGATTGCATCAAACAATGCAGGGTTCCATACAAGTCCTTCATGTTGTCTCAACACAAATTGATTTAAGTTTTTAACTTGACTTCAAGATCCAGTGAAAATTCAAATAACATTTAATAATTTTCTTTTATGTTAGCATCAGTATGTTAGTCTATAAGCTAGGTATATAAGCTAGTGTGGCACAAAACAATGACAATTTAAGTTTAGAATATATAAAACCGTTATAAACATGTAAAGCTTGTAGTTTGTCACTTCTGCCTAAATTGATCAACTTTTTTTGTCACCTCATACTTCAGTTTCTCTTCAAATCTTGACCAATCAAATGCTCCGCCCCCTTCAAGACAAGGAGAAGAGCTACTCTATGTCCTGCCCTCTAATTGTGTTTCAGTTGAGATTACGTCAAACATTGAATAAAAAATGTACTTTTCAAAGTACTTTACAGCACCTTTAATAGTTATTGTATTTTCTCTTTGTTTGAAGCAACATCCGAAACTAATCAAAATGAACTCTCTTTTCTCTCATATGCACACAGCTATTATAGAGCATGTGCGTGATGGCTGCATGGTTCGAGCACTACTTCTGCCCGACTACTATCTGGTGACAGTCATGCTGTCTGGTATCAAGGTGAGCTTCAGATCCTCTCCATACATCTGAATGAATACCAAAAAACCCAATTTCTTTTAGCAGAGCCCCTGAGACCAATATTTCCAGGCTTTCTCGGTTTCTCATTAGTTCTTCTCCACGTTTCTCTTGATGGGAAGCCCTAAGAGGTTCCCTTTAGGGTTCCCTGCACCAGCTCCGTTTCGTGAATTCAGTAGACCATCTTACCCCCTCATCTCGCTAATCATGAAAAAAACCCAACTCCATATTTGCGCTCAATTAAGTGTGTTAGTGGTAGAAACTAGACTTTCCATTCAGTGGCTCTTCAGGGTTTGTGTACATTGTAATAGATTGTAATTGTGTTTTCTGGGGGTTGATCCTTAGTGGGTCTCTGTGGGTTTACGGAAAATATATGTTGTCTGAAATGCACATGAACAATCCGAGATCGAACATGGAGCCTTCTGTTTCAAAACATATTCATTTTGAAAACTTGATAACAATTATACAATTATTTATACTAT
>CAIGQW010000596.1:5985106-6022965 GCA_903798125.1 Danio choprae
TTTTTTTATTATTATTGGTTAAAATAAATAATGATATTTTCAAAATCATAAGTTACCAGCAACTTCTAATAAATAATAGACATTTCGAAAATTTTTCCAAAATCTTTCAGAAACCATTGACCGTATTTATTTGTTTTTAAATAATGGTTATCATCAACTTAACACAAATTGTAACTTTAAAAATTAAAAATTATTAGTTTTTCCTCCATGCTGCCTCCTTTTCCCCCCATTTTTTTGCTAACAATGTTTGTGTGGGCCATTACAGAACGGGAACATCACGGAGCTGCTGTTGAAGGAAGGTTTTGCTCGCTGTGTTGACTGGTCCATGGCTGTTTACACTCAGGGTGCAGAGAAGCTCAGAGCAGCAGAACGGTCAGTGTTTCACAGTCGGACACTTGTTCAAATACACTGCTGGATCAGACTATTCAGACTAGGGTTGTGCAATATGACAATGCATATCGTATGGACAAAATAAATAGTTTACCGTGTCTTATTATGCTCTACCCTTTATTTAGTGTTACAAAATACATTGTTTATGGTAATACTTTTTCATAATTTATGTGAGTGCAATATTACACGCCATTACAGGTAGGCAGGCAGAAAACATGAATAACAGCATCATGAAAAAGTTGAAGTCTTGAAAGAGCAGTGTTTACATTTTGCTTTTTAATTAGTAGTCTTTTATGTTGTAGTAATTAGTTTTTGAAAACTGTTTTGTATTTCATTAATATTTATTTAAGATTTCTACATAATCAAACATTTGCACTGAAGTTTTAAATAAAGTGAGAAATATGATCACATACACTCAAAAAAAAAAAGATTTTGCTGCTTTTCAAACTACTTATGTAAAATGAGCTTAACACAATTCATGATATTTTTGAGGGACAATTTAATTGTTTATCGTTCAGTCCACTTATATTTGTCAAATTAACTTAATTGATTTGTGTTGGGACAACCAGGATAAATTATGTGGAACCCTGCATTTTTTTTCAGTGTATGAATCAGTAGATTTTTGACTATATACCTTAAAATGTTAAAAAGAAACAGCCCTATTCATGTGGTCAATGTATATAAACTAAGGACTAAGGGTGTCCGCTGGGTCTTAAAGTATTAAAAGATAAATCCATTTAGATCAATAAATTTAAGGCCCTTAAAAATGATTAAAAGTCTTAAATGCTATTTTACAAGGTATTGTAAAATGTATATTACATATTGTATAATTTTTTGATAATACAACGTATAGTTGTGGGTTTAAGTTGTCTGTTTTTTTGTTTTGTTTTATTTGACAATTTAACAAAAATATACAAACAAGTCCAATAAAACTGTCAAGGATAAAATACACAAAGCCATTGACAAGTTTGCCTGAATTTAATCTGAGAATATTAGGATGTTGTGTAGTTTATAAAATCGACAAAATCTTTACACTGCTTTGTTTACTGCAGTAACCAAGGCAACACCATTATTCCCACTGTTCTAGAGGCGCCACCTGCTGGAAGATGGCAAATTAGCATTGTGTTTGGAACCTTTGTTTGGATGAAAGTGCCATCATTGCCTTTAATTTTAAATCACTTCAGATAGTTCAGCCTGTGTTAGAATAGATAAAAACAGTGCAAAAGCCACACATATTTACCTCTTTCTTAGAGGTAGTCAGGTAAATAATTGCCTTGTTTTTCGTGCCCACCATTCTGAATTATATTGCATTGTTTAGCCCAAGCCAAGGCTGTTAAATCCAACCCTACTTTAGACTCTCTCAGTCTGCGCTTACTTCACATTTCAGCACAATGGTTTACATAACACAGCTGTTCAAAACACAGGCCACGATCCCCACCCACTAATTTATTGAAGCATTAGACACTATCACAAGCAAATATGATCGGAGCACACGAGTTTGTGTCTTTAATTCAATTAAGTGCACATATACAGTTTTTCATTTTGGTGAAATGCCGTCTCTCGCTCTCTTTAAAACTCTGCAGATCAGCAAAAGAGCGTAAAGTGAGAATTTGGAAGGACTATGTTGCTCCCACAGCCAATCTGGACCAGAAGGACAGACAGTTTGTTGCAAAGGTGAGTGTTTGGAAGAAAGTTTCAGATTCAGAAGTTTCAGACATTACAGAATAGAGATGCAAAGGTCAATGACATGATGCTTTTTTTTGCCAGATTTTGATACAGATATTAATTGTAATTATTCATTCAATAAAATGAAAATATTTTATTAATACAATTTAAATTCTTAATTTTCATCTGTTACATTAGGATTAATGTCCCTTTATTGAATATATTCTGTTGCTACTTCTGTTACACTGCAAAATAATAAAAAAGGTCCAATTTGACATTATTCCAAAGCAGGTGTACTAAATATTTTAGGTATACAAAGCTCACATTAATACTATTAGGCAGTTTAAATAATGTAAGTTGAGATTACTAGAAAAGGTATGTTGATTCAACTAGTCAAGGCAGCAATATATTCATCTTCGAAAACATTTCTAATGAAGGCCACTGAAACCTGTTGATTTGGAATCCGCTATTCGGCCATACTCTTCAAAACACAGCCATACTCTGTCCAAGCAGTCCTGTTTCCCTTGGAACATCTAAATATAACATAATAAGTCGGCAGAGTTTAGATCAACGCTTCCACACCAGCTAAAATCCAACAATTTTTACCAGCTGAATCCCAACATAACAATGACCGTCGCCTCTTCAAAACTCCTTCTGAAGAATCTCTTAAAAGTGCTGACTGCACTTGACACACTTGTCTCCCAGACGCCTTGTTTTCTATTGTGTCTGTCAGCGAGACTGGCCTTTCAGGTCTCAGGTGTTTCATTTGATTCTGCATACTGTGTCGAGTCAGCCTCGGGTCGTCTCAGCGCTTCTGTTCAGCTGCAGCCTTCAAGCTCTCCTGCTAAATAACAGCTGAAGATCTGCTTTCGTGTCCTCGCCCTACAAAACACAAGGCAATGATAACTTAGAAGGTCTCCATTTACTCTCAGCAAGTTTGAAAATCATCATTGTTGGCGAACAGTTGAGTACATTAATATGTGCCGTTTATTTTCTCGATAGCAAAGAAGATAGTAAATAACTGAAATTGAAGCAATTATATAGCGGGGAGAGTTCAGCCAAAAATTAGAGTTTCCTTTATTTATTCAAGTGGTTCTAAAGTTTTTGTGAAGGTCTTACTGTTGAACACAAAATAAGATATTCTGAAGTATGTCTGAAACCTGCAGCCGTATATTTTTCTAGTAGGAAGATAAAATACTATAGAAGTCAATGACTTTTTCTTTCCAGCATTCTTCAGAATATCGTCATTTGTGTTCAACTGAAGAAATGAACCCAAACAGGTTTGCAATAAATAAAGGTCGAGTTATTCATGACAGAATTTTCAGCTTTTGGTGAACTTTCTCTTTTAAGAAAGTGCCTTGTTGTGATGTGGAGATTTTTTTGCATATTAAGTCTGTTGTTTTTTTTAATTATTAAATTATGCTTCAGTTTCCGTTGTAAAGCAGCTTTTTTAGTATTTGTTTTTACTTGTGTATATCTCAAATGACTGAACAGAAGAGATGAACCAGAAAAGGTATCCAAGAAGGGTTCCCACTGCTGATATAATTTCTGGAATATAATGAAAAGTCAGGGAATTTTTATAATTTTATTTGTCGTGGAATATCAGGGAGTTTTGTTTGTCGCTTTAAATTTTTGAATTTTTTTTATTAATGTCATTTTTCTATACCAAATCATGTTTTATCATCATGTTTCACACTTTTGCCTATTATTGTGGATTTTTCAGAGCCATTTTATTCCTTTCCTGCTCATATCAGCTGGCAGTCACCAAATTGTGCCTGTAATTAAGGCAAACATGCCAGGAAAATGAGCTTTGACTACAAAATGGCCACTTAAGACTCTTGTTTCTTATCTCTTTTCTACACTGTTAAATTAATGAAAATTTATATTTATTATTATTATTATTATAATTATTACAACTTTTATTTTAACAAGAAAAGCAAATTGACATTAAAAATGTCTTTTACAATAGTGTCCTGGCCAAGACTAAACAGTATATACAGCTCACATGGGTTTAAAGAAATAACAAATACCATAATTCATCCATCAAAATGCACATAAAATGACAATTAAAGCTGGTCAGAACATCTACAGGCCAATTTCCAAATCATTAAAAAAAAATTTTAAAGTGTGTAGTGAAACAAACTCTTTAAACTGCATATTTAAAAGCTCTTTTCCCCATTTTAGTACTAACCACTGGTACAGACAATAAATAAAATTCCTAAGACCAAAGGCTATAGCTAGAGACAGTTTTTAGTTTTTTATATTTCATTTTATTTATTTATATTTTTAAAATACAAAACCTATTTAATATTATGCAAAGCACAACAGCACCTGAGAACCCTGTCCAAGTACAAGAGGGCAACACTCCTATATGACATCATCAACATTAAGCATGTACAAGACTTTAATTTTGTATAGAATTTTTGAAAGTAACTCTTTTTAAAAAAAAAAATTATTATTATTATTTTTTAAATAGTGTGAAGTTTAATGATTTTATTTGAAGTACCTCTGGGTCCTAAGATATTCACTTTTTTTCTTTTTTTCAGTTTGATATTTAAAACTATTTAGTGTGAAGTATTAACTCTAGATTGAACACAAAATAGAAATTGACTTGCTGTTCTTTACTATTAGGTCAACATTTAAAACGTTTTGTGGTTATGATTTATAGTAAGCCTATAATACTTACCAAGGCTACAAAAATAAGCACATTTTTCTTGTAGTTAATAAACCTGACATCCTGTATGTAAACAACATAATGTAAACCTGACCTGTTTCAACAAATACTATTTACATATTCATTCATTCATTTTCTTTTTGGCTTAGTCCCTTTATTAATCTGGGGTCGCCACAGCGGAATGAACCGCCAACTTATCCAGCATATGTTTTATGCAGCGGATGCCCTTCCAGCTGGGAAACATCCATACATACTCATTCACACACATACACGGACAATTTAGCTTACCCAATTCACCTGTACCGCGTGTCTTTGGACTTGTGGGGGAAAATATTGTCCACCCGGAGGAAACCCACGCCAACACGGGGAGAACATGCAAACTCCACACATAAATGCCAACTGACCCAGCCGAGGCTCGAACCAGTGACCTTCTTGCTGTGAGGCGATCGTGCTACCCACTGCGCCACCGTGAGGCCTATTTACAGATTATTTGACAATAAAATAATGATTCGAAATTGGTTTCATCTATAACGCATCGCGTTATGCGGATAAAACTTGGATATGACTGCAGTTTCATGTTGTTTTTGGTTTTTTTTTTTTTTTTTCTTCTAACCGCTGATAAAACCACATCAGTGAATTTTGTTAACTTAAACCGCTGCAGCTTAATTGATATGTTGACACTGTTTTCTCTCTCTCTCTCTCTCTCTCTCTCGCTCGCTCGCTAAGCAGCTGTGCTTTTGCAGAAAGTTTCCTCATTCTCCTTAAAGTAAGGTTGTTTCACTGAACTTCAAGACCTTTAAAATATTCATATTTGGCCTTTGGTTATGTAAAGGTGTTGCACTGCAATCTGCTTACAGAATTAGTTTCAGAAATCCGCAGACACAAAAGTGTGTTTTTGCCTGAGTCAGAAAATACCAGAAGTGAAGAATAAAACATTTATACGAGCTTTAGCTTGCCTCAGATCTCTCTGAGCCGGGAGAGAAAGAAGATATTCTTTGAAATTGTGTGCGTGCGTGTGTGTAGGGTGTGTGAGACTCAACAGAAAAAAACTACTGACAAAGGCAGAATGGCAAGTATTTGTAAGCTCTTTTTATGTACTGGCATATAGGTTTGGCTATTGTAAATGGTTTGCTTTTCTGGGCCTTTATTTGTATAATATTAATATTACAGCAGATAATACTAAATGTTTGTTTATTATTATTATTATTATTATTATTATTATTATTATTGGTATTATTATTGGTGGTATTATTGATATTTGTAACATTTATATAATAATAATAACGATAATAATAATAATAATAATAATAATAATAATAATAATAGTACTATTAATAGTATATATTATTCAGCAGTTTAATGTTGATTTTCATTTCAAGTTAAACACTTTTCAACAATTTAATTAGGTGTCATTTTTTTTGCATGTGTATTATTATATTACCATGGTAAACTTGCCTAATGGAATAGAGCTCTCATATAAATGAAAAAAATAAATAAATATGAATATAAAAATGTGAATATTAAATATAATATTTATATTTATGTAAATATTAAAAAATTAACATTTTAAATAGGCTTTTAAAAAAATTCTTTTTATTTATTTTTTATAGCACGCATCAAATTCACAAAGTGACAGACAATGTTTTTTGTATCTACACAAATGTTCTGTTTTTTACTATTACTATTAAAATACACGTAATACATGTAAAAAAAAACCTGATATGACAAAGTCATAACAAATGTTTGTTACGTTAACTCATTTTAATCAGTTAATCATGTTTCAACAAAATATTTTTAGTTATTTGAAAGATTCAACTATTGAATTGAGATTCAACTAAAGAAATTTAAACAGCAAGATTTTTTTTACAGTTTATGAAATGGTGCGTTTTTACTCAATGAACGAACATAAGACTTCCTAATATTGGTATAAATAAATGGATGACCATACAGTGCTGAAATTACCCTACTTTTACCATAGTTAAGTTTTTTTTATTTGTTTCACATTGACGTTAAAAATATACCAATATTGGAAGCATTAGCAAAACCCAAGTACATGTGTTCCACAGTGGAGTGTCAATTATATACATATTCAAAATCATTCGCACCAAATCTTCAAATATTTATCCTGCCTACTAGTGTTCTTTTGCTGTTGTTCCAGTGGTGGTCTGTAGGTGGCAGTGGCTTCCTGTGGTGTTCATTGGTCTGCAGTATCAGAGTGAGTCATGGATCTGAGCTTTAGATCCCTGTTGGCAGCTTGCGGTGAAGTGTCTTGCATGTGTGCCTGCTAATGAAATGGCACAACCTTCTCCTCACTGTTCCCAGATCTGCTCAGCCACACGACCACACAGACAAATACACCACTGATTTGCATTGGGGACCTTGCTGATTTGAGACCGTGTCTAGGAGCGCACAAGCGCACACACCTACATAGAGATCCATATCACTCAGCCCAATATTTCTGCAAGTGATCTGTTTAAGGCAATACACTGCAGTCAAAGCTGTCTTTTCGTGTATCTGTCGATTGTGAAATCTTTTATCTTTTAATGTGCACATTTTGTCGATTTTCAGTTTGTAGATTTCATTTAAAATATAGATATTTTTATTTCTCCTGCAATAAGCTATACATCTATAGTTTAGCAGTATGTACATGCACCAAACTTATCGAACATTATTCAGATCTTTTTCTGAAGGGGTTTGCCATTGGACACATTTATGCATACTTTGCATATGTATATATGTGAATATATGTATTTTTTTATTGTATTTCTTTCCTGGCTGTTCACTATGTTTTCGAAATTATATAGTGATAAAGAGAAAATAAATCCCAAATCTCTAATATAACAAAAAAATTTGAAAAAATAAATTAAACCAATAATTTAAATCCATTTTTATGCAGTCTTCAGATTTTTGTGCTTGAAATGTATACAGATAAGTGCAAATTGAATTTAACAGTTTCTCATTTGCTTATTTAACCCTTAATAGGGCACTAATTTAGAATACTCATTTGGGAAAATACTGGGGGAAAATTGGGGAGTGCTACTGGGGGTTATTACAAAACCGTAAAACCTTTATGACAAACAAACATATATTGTAATCTATGAAAATGAAGTAAACGTGTATGGTTTCTGATACAATAAATGGTTAAGCATATAGTTTTAGAAAAGTCGAGATAGAAAAAAAATGCAATTTCGTTATTCCACCAATCAACTGGGAAGTATGGTGATAAGTTATTTTTTTATTTTATTTTATTGTTTTTACCCTCTACACTTGCAGTTTCACTTTAATTTTCACATTCAAAGCCAGAAGATTTGTCAGTCTGTGCTGTAATTCTGCTCATTTTCCTCGCTTTCTCTTGATGGGCTTCTGAAAAACTATAATTTAGTCTTTGTTTGCTCCGATAGTATTTATTTATTTATTTGTCATTTCTATGCTGTTCAGGTTTGATTATGTCTGATCCATTAGACCTGCACAAATGCCTGTCATCTTCCACATCACCGACTCCTCTATTAAATAATGGGAGCTGATGATCATGGAAGATGTCGTGGGATATGATATACTCCGATGTGATTCTGAACATCAGAGCTTCTGTGACATTTGTCGTTTTGAGCAGATGGTCCACGTATATGCAGTTGTATATGTAGTTTTAAGACTTGTTTGTGTTTATAAGATGCAAAGCAATATGTGCTCATGCTTCATTTGTAGAAAGTCACGTTATTTTCCATATATCTGATTATGTACCGCTATTCCGCTAACATGAAAACGACTGTCATATTTCCTAGTTCCTCTGAAAGGCCCGCCCACAAGAGCCTCTGATTGGTTAGCTAACGTAATGTGCTGTGATTCGCGGATTGGCTCCACGTCATCACGTCCCGCCCCGCCCCTACAAACATGCGCTTTTCCGCTGTGTAAACAGCCGTATCAGTTTGCCTGAATCAAACAGAAAATGAAGAGCACACAGCTGAACCTCAAGCCTGCTCTCAAAAATAAAATCTGACAAGTGTCTTTCAAATATATTTGGAATAAGCATGTGTAAGTAAAATGAAAAGTTTACATATCTTTTGCGAGTTTGTTGTTTGAGATGTAGAACGCAGGGAAAGCGGCCGCATAGAGAGACACTGAAAGTGTCTGCATAGAGGGACATAGCATGCACTGCTGAAGATTGTGGGTGTTTACAGCGGTTTGACTGATAAATATGAATTTGTAGCTAAATCGTTAACGGTGCCAAACAGCGTTTCCTGTTGTTTACATCCTTGTTTACGGCCTTGCTACAGCATACCGTTAACGCTAGAAACTGTGCATGTAATAGATCATTTTTAACAAATACTAACAGGTTGTGGCTCACCAACCACAGCTTCGTCTGAGTTTTAAAAGAATCAAGCACTGAACTGGGAGAGATTCTGGAAGCTGTCCTTTGTCAAATGCTAGCTACATATATTTTTATAATTCTGTGGAACAAAATTAAAATGAAACTGAGCACATCTGTCTTTGTGTCGTGTTCTTCGGAAGGCCAAATACAGAAACAGAACACACTCTGTGGAAGTAGTAGCATTTGGATAGCATTTTAGCTCTCTCTGCTCTAACAGTACAGTGCCTCTGGCCACGCCCCTTTGCTGCGCGGGGTGTGTGCGCATGGTGAATACGGCGCAATTGGAAGCCCATGTGGTCTCACTAGCCTGGATGTATTTTTTTTGTAGTCCCCAAACTTCGTTTGCTGTAGGCTTTGCTAAGGTAACTCTGTAAAAACCAATGTCTCCCTTTGCATTGAACTTTGAGCATATTACATTCAGAGATGTTGTTTATGTTCACGCAGCTACATTACACATCAACTAAAGGTTAAAATTTGATATCATAGTGGACCACCCCTTTAAAGTTGCTTTAAAATAATGTTTTGATGATAATAATAATAATAATAATTCATTCATTCATTCACTTTCTTTTCGGCTTAGTCCCTTCACCAATCTGGGGTCGCCACAGCGGAATGAACCGCCAACTTATCCAGCATATGCTTTACGCAGCGGATGCCCTTCCAGCTGCAACCCATCACTGGGAAACATCCATACACACTCATTCACACACATACACTACTGACAATTTTTAACTTTACCCAATTCACCTGTACCGCGTGTCTTTGGACTTGTGGGGGAAACCGGAGCACCCGGAGGAAGCCCACGCAAACACGGGGAGAACATGCAAACTCCACACAGAAACGCCAACTGACCCAGCCGAGGCTCGAACCAGCGACCTTCTTGCTGTGAGGCGAGAGCGCTATCCACTACGCCACCGTGCTGCCTAATAATAATAATAATAATATTATTATTATTATTATTATTATTATTATTATTATTATTATTATTATTATTATTAGTATAATATAAATGCAACAAGCTTTAAAATGGCGATTTATTTTTAATATATTTTATTATTTATTATATAATCTTTTTTTTTTCGTTTTGACGTTTTAAGTTTGGTGGTTGGACAATTTTGCAATAAATGTTATATATTTGATAAATAAATAAATGTGTAAATAAATAAAATGTGTAAAAAAATAAATCAATGTCTAAATAAAATAATGTGAAAATAAATGTATTATTAAATAATTGTAAAATAAATAAATGCATGTATAAATAAACAAATAAATAGTTCCATGTGTGGTGTATTTCTCAACTATATTATGTTTTATTAATAAACCAAGGCACTTCAGAAAATCAAGTTGCAAAGCCCCTGTCTCATTTTCTTAAATAATAATCAAATATAAAATGTAATAAGTCTTTCTCTTTGTAGGCGGCATATCTGTGTTGGTTATATATTTATTTAATATTTTGTAGTAGTAATAGATCTGTTGCTAAATAAATGCTCTGTCACACTTCTAAGTGTTTGATTTAATCCTCTTCCTGTCCCTTTTCTTCTAAAGCAAATGATGGACCGTTCCCGCCCTCTCTTTCTCCCAGCTCCTTTGTGTTCTCCGTCGGCTCGCTTTCATTGTCTTGCATGAGTGAAATGGTGCAGTAATGGTGGTAGGATGAGAGGAGGGCTGTTCTTTTGAGAACGGAGAGTGGGAGAAGCGTTTTGTTTGCAGCTGTTTGCTTTGGTAGCGCAGGGTACAGTAACGTTTCTCTGGCAACAAGTGAATCCTTCCTGTGTTTAAAGTGGAGCAGTGACTTGGTGGCCACCTCTTGTTTTTTATTTTTATTCAACACCTATTCATGCGACATGAGGGCTCAATATTAGACTGGTACCAAACCATTAAATGTCACTAATAGCATCTGTTCTGTCTTCTTGGTTCCTGGGGACCTGATGGAGATCAGAATATGATTGTTTCTGTTAAATAGTTTATCGTATTGACGATTTATCCCAGGGATAGAAAGAATAAAGGATGTATTTTGTTATGCTCCTTTAGATTTTTAGTTTTTTGTTTTGTTTTAAGTGGAACAGTGACTCTGTGGCCACCTTTCAATCTTTCAACACCTATTTATGCGACATGAGGCCTGAATATTAGTCTGGCTGATAAATATTGCATGAACAAACCAGTTTTAAAGGTGAAAGATCTGTTGACTGTGTACAAATGGAGATCTGATTGCTGTAGGTGAGGCATCTCAAATGGCATGAACTTAAAGGTCTGCTGAAGTGGTAACCCTCAGAGTTTGAATAATTTTATTAATAATGATGTTGGCATTGCAAGCCTGACCTGATATCATATTTATGTAAACGTAAATAAAAGCTAGTATATGTTAAATGTATACCAAATATTAAAGAAGAAGAAAGGCTGTATTGGGTTTTCCTGTCTTCCAAGTAGTGTAGCAGTGACCTCTTGTTCTCTTTCCAACATGTACTCATGCGCTCACTCAAAATGAGGCCTGAATATTAGAATAGCTAGTGAATATTAGATGAATAAATCAATCTTAAATGCATCAGAGACAACATTTATGAACATGAAACTGGGATGACTGTGGGGAATTTTCAAATATATATATATTAGTATATACAAGTATATTTTAAAAACATGGTTCAAATGAAGAGTTGATTGCTGTAGGCGTGGCTTCAGAAACTGGATTAACTTAAAGGTCCTCCTAAGTGCCTTGAAGTGTGCAGCTATACTAGACGTGTGATGTTATTTCACTTGTGAAGGTGGGACTTATTGTGTAGGTCCTCTGCTTTTTAAGAATAGCCATTAGAGCCTGGTGATCGTGGATTCTCATTTGAGGACGTGAATGTACATATTTTGAATGTTTTTGTCTTATAAATGGAAATTTTGTCATTGCTTTGGAGCACACTAGCTTATAGAAATAATTTTTAGGGGACTTTAAAACACAACAATTTAGAGAGGTTACATTCAAACACTTTGAAAACCTGCAAGTAGTCTTTTTTTTGTCTTTACAATCATCAGTTCACAATGTATATCAACATTCGTCTCACACAAAACTCTCAAATATGTACACCAACATATAAAAAAGCTCATTCAAATATGGTGTCAGGTTGAAGATTGGTAGCATCATATGTCATTGATTCTTCCATACTTCATGACCAAATATCATGAAATATCACCAAAATTTACGTCGCTAACAGGATGACCTTTGCATCCATCTCTGCATTGCTATATTTATTTTCTTCCTCTTCTTTACAGGTGATGCAGGTCGTGAACGCAGATGCCATCGTGGTGAAGCTGAACTCTGGGGAATATAAGACCATCCACCTGTCCAGCATCAGACCCCCGAGGCTCGAAGGCGAGGTACGAGTTAATGCATGTCTGTCCTTGGATCTCCCTGTCACTGAGGCCATTACTGAGTCCACAGGGTGCCGGCTGTCTGTTACACTGTTTGCAAAGTGCTGATGTGAAGGTTTTCCCCCTCTCCTCCATCTCTTAAAAGCGCAGATCTCCTCCCTTCATGCATCTTTCACACTGTGATCTCAAGAGCAACGGCTTTACTGGACACGAGGGGGAGCTAGAGAGACAGAAGCCCACCGGCCCTCCTCCCCTCTGCTCGCTTGCTCTGACACACCAGTGCTGCACTGCAGCCAAAAGCCCTATAGATCTACTCCCATAATGAGCACACGCTCTCGCCGAATCTCTCTTTCTCATCTATTAACGTCATACGCGTCCACTCAATCCAGTGCAATTCTCAAATGCTCGCTTTGGTTTGCTAGATGTTAACAAATTAATATGAAAACATCGTTTTGTGCGGCCAAATGTGCGCGCGCACAATTTTCGCAGTTTTGAAACACTCAGAAATGCACTTGTCCGTTCTTCTTCACGCCCATTATGATCATTAATGAAAGCTGATGTGAGCTTTGTCTAGTCTAAATGTGTATGTGGGTATCAGAAAGCTGTATGTTAAATTAAAAGCGGCTAAAATTGGAGTGCAAAGATTGCGCTGCAATTAGCCAGACTCTTCCTGACCCCTGAACTCCTGTAATAAGAGTCGATGATTCAGCATGTTGGTTAAAAAAAAAGCATTAGCCTCAGTGTTGATTTAGCAAATTAGACATTGTAGTTTATTAAGGAGAGCTTTAAACACCAGCACATCGCAGTAGCACGCACAATGGTCTTGTAATTTTCATGGTCTTGTACTTTTGATAGATGTTTGAAATCTTTAATGAAGTTTGTGATTATTTTTTTAAAGGAGGCTTTTGAGAGAGTGGCAATTTGTCATGCACATGTAAACAGAGAGCTGGAATGCGGAGCTGTGGGTCTGTATCTATGGATACGGGGCTGCGGCGAGCATTCCGATCACAGCGTGTTTCTATCCTGGCAGCTTAAAGATGGCTTTAATCAGATCAGAGATGATTACAAAACAATAAAGATTACGGATGTATTTAGATCTCATACGTGCTTCGGGAGCATGAGACGAACTGGTGAGCTTTTAAAAAGTGTTTTTTAGTGTTTGGACTTTCTCGAAAGATAAGCCTGAAAGCTTGATTTAAACAGAGACGACAAACTGATCTTTTGGATTCTTTTTTGTTTTCTTTCTCGGTGTCGGCCATTTTAATGAAATGACTCTTGCTCTATTTCAGACTATTTAGGTTTCAGCATCTGTTTGAAGTCGGCGCGAAATCAATTTACTCTTATTTTTGTATATTAGACAAATTTATTATTATAGTAGTACAAATAATCTCTAATCAAATACCCTAACATCTCCTCCCCCCTCAAAACTTCTGGTCACATGGAATGCCTTTACTGTCAGTAGGGGCTATCATTTCTGCCCTGCCTTCCATCTTTAAAATTTCGAATTTCGATTTCATCAACGGACATCTGTAAATTGTTTTCCATCAGACAGTGATTCTTGTGGACCGAGTGCAAACCGGCATTCAAATCCTCTTCCATTTTATTAGCAACTCCCATCTTCCTATGATCCAATCAGGTGCCAAAGAACGAAATTATGCACCGTTGTCATTCAAACATTAAATTTTAAGAAAATATTTTGACTTAGTGTTCTTTTCACACAAAAATTGGAAGTGGAAACCAAAAATGTAGGATTTTGAATGTCATGGGCTTGTTTTAACTCATTTTTAATAATAATCCTTCAAAGATTTCAACCCCCTAAACAAAACCTGCATAATAACGACCTGCAAACCAACCTCAACAGTCTTGTATAATGTAGTGTTTTGCACAGGCAAAGAACCACTTATATTTTTCTCCGAAAATGTAAATCCATTTTATTACAGTCTCTCCATGCTACAGAAGGTGGATCAGATGGCAGGGAGCTTGTGTATCAAGCAGTGTGATGTAATTATCATAATTCCATGGTGACCATCCGGCAGTGTTTGGTTGCTTGCATGTGTCTGACACCTATGGCAGCTGCCTCGCTTCAGTCAGTCACTGACTTCTGCCTTTTATATTGTCTGAAATGTAGTTTTTTTCCCCAGGCACAGCCATGTTGTAAAGGCATTGATGTGCTTTAGGTACTTCCCCTTTTGAAACCTGCACTCCTGTTTCGTTTACTGACTCTATCTTCTGTAGCGCATCTCTGCACCAGATGTTCTTGCAGTATGTTTTCCCTGCTCGGCTGCACTCTTTGAAGAGGGTGAGAGAGAGAGCGTGCAAAAGCACTGTGCAAAGTTGTGCCCGTATTGAAGCTTTACAGTTATCGAGGTCGTGCTGCCCTTGAATATGAGGTTTCATCAATAATGATGTTGGCATGTCAAATCCGACCTCTGATCTCTTACTTCTATGGTCTAAATAAAAGATAGTGTGTGTTCCAAACCATTAAATGTCACTTATAGTATCTGCTCTGCCTCGGTTCTAAGGGACCTGATGGAGATCAGGTTTCTGTTCAGTTTTTTAATGCAGCGTATTGAGGAATCAAGAAAGGTTCAATTTGATTATCGTCATGTTTTTTTTTTTTTTTTTTTTCACTCCATTAACATGTCAATAGTCGTTTAAAAGTCATTCCTTTACAATCGAAAAAGGGGTGGCCACCTATATTTATTTTTTCCTAATCTAATGCGACATTAACCTTGACACAATGTTATATGTAACTAACAAGATCCCAGTAATCTTTTCATCAAGTTAATCGATTCTGGACAGCAGTAGTTTAGCACGCAGCAACTTTTAAATTGGTGTCGTAATTAATTTAAATGGCATACATTCAAACAGCAGCTGTACAATGGTTTCAAAACAGCTGCAAACATTTTTTTTTCAGTTACTCTTTTGATTGCGTTTATCAAAATGGCTTGGTAATGGCTTTCTTTCAGTATGTACTCATGCACACAGTGAGCACTCTGCCAGCTTACACTCATAAATAGGCAAAATTAAAGGTTTGACATTTCAGCATGCCTGTTTACAGTTGCATTATGTGCGTCTTTCATGATTTGCATACAGTAAAAAGAAAAGTCTATTGTTGATGAAGCAATGCATGAAGCGGTCTAACACAAGCCTTTAGCATTAAATTAGCATGATCACCATGCAAAATTTGTGTGGGGAATTTTTGCTTTAATACAAACATCCAATCATTGAAATGACTTAGTTGTACCATTCCAGTAAATGTAGCTGCAACTGCAATTCACTCTTTGCTCTGTTTGATTTGCATAATGTTATATTATATTATGCCGTTTTTCTGTGTGCTTTTCTTTTAAACCGTTTCAATTCTGAACCTCATCTTGTTGATGCAAAACGGAACACTTTGAAACCATTGTTTTTTAACAAGGATGGTACATCTCAGGAATTCTGAGGGCCAATGCAAGGGTTTGCTTAAGTGACTGCAAACAAAAGCCAGGGTCCATTTGTGTCTTAAGGACTGTGCACACCTGGAAATTTGTTGCTCTTATAATCGTTTTTAGATGCTTTTAGTATTTATACCCATGTGATTTTTCACTAGCAATGAGCAGGATGACCGTGAAAAATTACTCACTGATGTTAGATGCTGCATAATGAAAAGAAGAAATACCCCACTACACAAGGTAAAACTGCACAACTTTATGCATTTGAAACCTACTTGTTACACACACTCAAAAAATGGCATTTTCTGTTTGTTCAAGTTACTTTTTTCAAATGAGCTGACGCAACACAATTCTTTAGTTTTATTGGGGAGACAACTTAATTCTTTTGTTCAATCCATTTAAATTTGTAAAAACTAGAGTGTTTTAAAGCCGCAAAGATCAGCTAATCTATTTATAAGCTGACATACGAGCAATCTGCAGATTAAGACTGATCTGATGGCTTTAAAATGCTCCAGTGTCCCTGTATCTGTGGTTACACTCCGTAAACAGCGGTGAGTTCGGTGAACTGATGACCTTCACGGCCTATCACAGTAATTTCTGTTGAGCACAGTAACACAATGGCAAATCAGCGCTGTTTAAGAACGCACTCAACAGCACTCAAATGTTAGCGGGAAATTGACGTTTTTAAAATTTCAGTATCGTGGCAATACAATGATGTGTAGTCCTGTAACTACAGCTACTACTAATATACAAAAGTATGATTTTCGCTTTTGAATTTTGCGACATTCACCACATGAGCTAGTGGCGCCATCGAACAATGTTGTATGAAGCTGTTCAGAGATTGATGTAAATTAGAGACGTGGAGCAATTTTGTAATATGTACTTATAACTGTAAGGCAGTTTTACAAGTATAAACCTGTTTAATTAAAATATTTTAGGTGACTATTAAACTGCTAAACATTTGGGCTTATAAACAAAAATAAAATTAATTATTTCCAAAATTTTTTTCCCTTTTTTTAAAATTGTTATTAAAGTCTTAAATTTACCCTCATAAAACCTGCCGAAACACCAGGCTCTTGTGCATTCACATCCATGAAATACCATCTCTGTGGTGTCTAACAGGCAATCGAACATATTTGGTATAATACATAGGGTGTCTAGTTGACATTACGTAAATGGAGCCAAGCATTTGACAGTCCTGTTACTGGCCACTTGGCGAGGACAAAATCTCACATTAACATTTTTAGCTTTTCTAGCTTGTCGCATTATCCTATCACGACTCTTGTCACGCTGTGACAGTTCTACCTTCTTTCTAAGCATCTTTCTCTCACGCTTCCTCTTGTCCTGATTTAAACACTCTCTTCTCCTCAGTTCAGTTCAGAGCAGGGCGTGAAACTGTTGTCCCTGTGCCATGCCATACAAACACTTCAACTCAAAGAGACAAACCTGACCTCAGGCCAGCCCGGGGATCTATGTGTGTTTGTCTGTACTGTTCTCTCTCTCTCTCTCTTGCTGTGAGGACTTTGGGGGGATTTAGGGCCAGATGTGTTGACCAACATGAAGATGAACTCTGACAGCTGCTGCCCTGTGTTTCTCTTTATCTCTCACGCTCTTGTCGCATAATGCTGGAGACCACGTTTTTCATTCCTGTGGCTGCTTAATTACTGTAAGTTGCTGTTGATGGAATGAATGGTGGTCCAAAGGGATTAAAAATAAACATTTGGATTTTTTTTTTATAGTTCTGATCAGTTGTTTTAATTTGTAAGCTTATTTCATAACTCTAGAAGACAAAAAATGAATTGCGAATTGTTGGAGACTTTTAGCACTCGATTGACACATTTCCTTACCTAGCAGATTGTATAACCAGACAGAATAACTGACTTTATAAACTTAATACAATAGATCAGAACTTCTCATTTTTGGGCTTGATATCCATCATTCTGTAAAGTTTTACTCCAGCCCCAACCGAACCCACATGCCTGTAACTTTATGGAGTAATCCTGAAGAACTTGATTAGGTATTTCTGTGGTGTTTTCTTAATGGGGTATATGACTGACTTAACTTAAGTCAGCCAGCCAAGTGCTTCCGGTGAACTGTCTTTCCATTACAAAATCACATTTGAGATCTGATTTCTTGAAAAATCAGTGATCTTCATTGTCTGATGGATATACAATATAAAATAGGTCTCAGACCGGAAGAAACACTGGATTGAATTTTATTTTATTTTACCCCAGTATTTTCACTGGAGTTTATGCTCTAGCCTGCTGCTACTTACAGCACTAGCATTTACATGGTCTTTCATCTCATTTTACACTTGAACAACTAAATGAATGCTTAAGTTTATTTAGCTGAATGCATTTTAATTGCATAGCAATGTTCACCGTTAGCTGTGCATATACCCCATTCTGTAGGAAAGTCTCGAGGGCCAGATGGGATCAACTCTGCTCTAGATTCTGTATATATTGCAGGGTTGTTCCTGGAGGGCCACTGTCTTGCAGAGTTTAGCTACCACCAATTTAACACCAGTGGACCAGTTGATCATGGTCTTCACACTCACTTTAAACATCTAGACAGGTGTTTTGGTGCTACGATCTGCCAGAGATTGACCTTCATTGAGCAGGAATTGGACAATAATGCGCCATTCACACTGGTTGTCTGCATTGATGGTTGATGCATTGTCATAGTGACAACAGCCAATCACATACCACTATACATACCATATTCATCAACTGCCTCTGCAATCTCCTTCCAGGCTTTGTCCCTTTGCTGTGAGTCCTGGTATCAATATATAGATTGATAAAGTAAATGGGAAGCAGTAACGCAGATGCCCCATGTGAATAGGGTGCAAGTATCCAGTTCAAGTATCTAAGTTCATAGAGATTTATCTCAACACTGCACAAATTCACTTGCCTGTAGTTATCTAGTGATCCTCAAGAACTTTAGGTCTGCCTGATTAGGGTTGGAGCTAAGCTTGTTCTGCGAGATGGTTCTTAAGAGATTAAAAACCTTGGAAATAAGTAAAGGATATAATGTGAGACACGGCTGCGTTTTTGCAAACAATTTTTTCAAGCAAAATAAAGCAGAATAATTATATTTGAACACCTCTTGAATTCAGTTCAGATTTACCACATCCATCCAAAATCAACAGAAACCCTCATTGTCCTCTGAGTTTCACGTCCTTTTATATAAAATGTAGTATAGATTTGTGGCATTTGCAAATAAATGTTAAGTTACACATTAGGGATGTGCGAGATTGGGAAAATCTAACATTGCAATAATTTGTTTTGCTGCGATGTGAGTATGATGCCACCAGATTATTTGAATAGCTCTATGTGGAAAGATTTCATTAATTTAGATCGACTGGAATGATCGAGTGCATCTGCATAAAATATAATAAATTACAAGCATATATAAATTTGACAGCAAAAATAAAAAGGTTTTCTGGGGAATATAACAGTATTCAAGTACAGAAATTGAACAATCAAATGTGAAATAACATGGTCATCATTATTGTAAAAACATTCAAAGATTTAATATTCAAATCTTTAAATCTACAATAAACAAACTAATCCTGCGAAATGACCATTGCGGATACACGCATTGCGATATCGATGCTCAAAAGATATATTGTTCATCCCTATTATACGTTAATATTTGCATTCAGAGTTCGAAAATGTTGATGCAAAATATATCTGGCCAGGTCACTATTGGTCAGTAAATGATAATTGTTTTAGAACTTTATTGATCTCGGCTGATAATTTGTGGATTATTTTGGATTGGATTAGCGACTTTTGATGTCTTGAGGATCATGAGGGCTTTGATTGGTGCCTTGCCTTTCACATGACGAGACCAATTTTTTATTTATTTATTTATTTATTTATTTATTTATTTATTGTTATGAGTTGCAGTTTGACAATGATTTTGTAAAAATATCTAGATGTTTCTTTGCAGTTTCCTGGTTTTGTGCAGATAAAAAAAAACAAACACTTCATTTTGTTTACTTCCCTAAAAAAAAGGGGCTTGTTTACTATGCTGCACCAGTGGTGTTTTGGCTTTGTTGTCATCACTTTTGACTGGGTAAACCATCCTTTTGAGAGAAACGTGACTTCATGTGTCATGCCTAATTTCTTTTCCTTTTGGCCAGATGGAGGCTTATTTTTGCGCCATGGCGGGCTATTTCCAGCTGCGTGGTGGTGTCAGCCGTTTTAGGAGCACTCATAAGGATGTGAAGGGGGAGGAGTTTTGTCAGAGCAGCTCAATGAGTCATCCTCACTCCCACTGTATGTGTGTGTGAGGAGACTGCAGGGGAAATGTTGACATCTGGGTTTAAAACGGATGCTGCCATACCCCTGTCTTCCCTACAGAAATAGCAGAATGCAATGCATCGGTCACTGAATGACTCTTCCGTGTCATTTGCTGTCACCTTGCTCAGTACGTTTGTGCTTGAGTGTGTGCGAGTTTGATTTCTGCATGCTTTTCCACTCGTGCCATAATGTGTGTGTGTGTGTGTATCAGCTGTGCCTGCATGCTGAAGGCGTGCGTGCGTGCGTGTGTGTGTATGTATGTGTGTGTGTGTGTGTGTGTGTGTGTGTGTGTCCTGTGGCCTTTGTCTGGGGTCACTGTATGGTTCCATGGCTCATCTCACACATGGTTGGTCAGGATTTTTATTTATTTATTTATTTTTTTTTACTCTGGTTTGCCTCAGGATCACTTGACTCTTGGAATTCTAGCAAACTTCCTTTCAATCATTTGAGAGTAATGACCCATGTATGTTGTAAACTGGAATTTTATTATTTTTAATGGAATGTTCGGGGTTCAATACAAGTTAAGCGTGACTCACATGTGCCCTAGAGCAAGGTCAGATATGAAGTGGTACACATTTCAAAACATGTATGGGGGAAAAAAAAGACTTGAAGTAACCCTTTGTGTATCTTTATACAGATTTTTTTGTGTGGGACTATTTTGCCATTAATACATTATAATCATTTTGGCAAAAAGGTGTTTCAATTGAGTTTATTTCTAATGTTTCTCCCTCATTTCGATTCATAAATCTATTTTACACTGGGAACAAAAAAAGTTCCTGTCCAGAAGCTTTAGGACAAAAATGTCCCCATTGAAACCTATTAAAAAGGCAATATTTCATCCCTGTGCCTTTTAAGCAGAGTCATATATTCTTTGTTACAGGCTTCCATTTTGTTGCCAAGGCTTTAAAATTGGTACCATTTAAAATAATAATTAAAGTACTGCAATCCAAATATTTATCAAACCATGTGACTGGAGTAATGGTGGCTAAAATGACCTTAGCCTCAGTAAGATCATTTTTTAAAAGTCAAAAAAAAAATGAAATGGTGTAAAAACATTTGACCCCCCCCCATCCCCCCCCCCCCCCCACCCCAATTCCTCTTGTGTTTTTGAACAAAATAAGCAATGAGACATTTTTTTTTTCTTTCAAAAAGTATCTTTATATGCACAAAGATGATACTAACTGTTCTTTTTGCCTCTGTTCCTCGGTTTCTCAATTTATCCTTTCTCTTTGCGTCACTGTTGTTCGTCACTGCTGATTTATTTTTAAGAGGCCATTGTAGTGTTAGTCTTAAACGCTGATTGTATTTCTAAGGCATCTGTGATGCAGCTATGAGTTAAAATTGCTCATTGCGACTCCCGTGACTAATGCTGAGGGTCATAATACCTCATTCCAGCTGTCATGGGAGAATTATGCACACTTGTACAAGAGGCTGAAAGGTTTTCACCTCCGCTATGCTCTTCACATGCACTGTTCATTAATCCTTTTTGACATCACTCAAGGTCATTATTTGAAGATTAAGAATGTTTAAATGATTGAATTTAGTCTTTTTTTTCCCCCTCTTTTTTTTTTTGTTTGTTTTTTGTTCATTAGTGGGATGTTTGTTTTGGTAAGGTTGCTTTTAATGGAGTTTATGCTTTCGATTACTCTAAAAATGCATCAGCTGGTCTGCACAGCATGATCGAAAAGCTAAAATTGCCATAAACATATGATTAACGCATGAAATCAATTTCACTTATTTTCACCTGGATTTAAAGCCATAAATTGCTGCATTCAGTTACTTCTTGGTAAATAAAATGTCACTCCTCAGTTCTCAAATGGCCTAAAATAAACAATAAATCTTTCACTCAAGTGGCATTTTTTAGAGTAATATCCGGCGTTAATGGCAATCAAATAGAAATCTAAAAAGGGTATGCTTAATTAACAATTTACAAGTGCAAAATGACATTTTAAAACATCAAGGTAAACAAAGTAAGTGGAAAATGGAGCTTTGACTTCACTTTTTCTTTCATGCTTATTTTTCCCCTTTTAAAAAGGGATCCCTTTTAGATTTTTTTTTACAGAACTCATATAATTAACTTATCATATAACATATAATTTTCCCTCTGATTGCAGTTTTTAAGGATTTGCATATCTTTCAAAACAATTAAGCATAGTAATTCAGAAAAAGCACCTTTTTTTTTGGAAACAAATGAAGTAGTAGTAGAACTTTTAATAACCACCCCTCCCCCCACACAAAGTTAAATAAGAAAAACAAGATCTTTTTTGAATGTTAAATGTAGAAGAATGTCAAAGTAGGCTGACCTTCTTAATTTGGGCTTAAATATCCATTGAATGTGTTCATTGGACTACTATGCCAAGCAGAAGACGCCTTCTTTTCCAGTGTTCACATATGATTGGTTGTTTCTTTGATTGAGGAGCTCCTATGAGAGCTCAGGACTCTCAGGTCTGGTGGCCGCGAAAGCTCTTCACTCTCTCTCTTTCTCTGCTTCAGAGTCACATCCAATCCTTGGGCCATTTATCACCTGAAGATAATGAGATTGGCTAATGAGAAAAAGAGAGAGAGAAGCAGGAATGAAAATGTGAGTGGTGCATATAGGTGCAAGACAAAGAAATCTATGTATGTGAGTGAGAGAGAGATTTAAAGTGAGAGGAGCAGAGGTGTGTTCAACATCCAGCTGCTCACACATTTGAAGAGAAAACGAGATCTATTTCAACAAAATAATTTCATTCACTCTGATTTTGATCCAAACACATTGCACTCAAAATGCATATTTTAATAGCTACTGGGACTGTACAGTTCCTAGAACTGACAAGTAATATTTAACTATATTATTCTAGTTCCTAGTACATAAAAGTAATGTTACTTTTATTCAAATACGAATGTATCTGCATCACATTTACAACATTGTAAAGCGAGTTGCTGAACAAACTAACCATACCTGAAAAGTCGTCCGTACGGAGATGGATATGTGAGGAAAACGTATTAGATTACAAATTGTAGACAATGCTAAATAGTTTTGAGGAATAAATTGAATGAAAATAATCCTTTATTTGTCACTAATATGTCCTTGTAAATATCATTAGTGTGAAAAGGAGCAAAATATGTCGATGCCGTACTGTCCATAGAGTTAATTTGTCCAAGAATCTGCAGTCAACATATGTTTAAGTACATATGTTTTTTTTGCAGAAGTTTCACAGAAGTTTAGGATGAAGCAAATATTTTCAGCAAGGCAGTATTATATTATACTCATCCATCTAATGATTATTTTAGTTTTTGCTCTTCTGTTGGTTTTCTGGTTTCTCTTTCTGCAAATTGTATAGTTATGTGACCCTGCACCCACAATACTACCAAATGATTCCAAAACAGCCTCCATTCTTTGCGAAATTTGGATAAAAAGGCACACAGGAAACAAATTGATATGCATGCTAGCCAAATCCTGGCCTAATCACACAGATGCTGTTTCACACAGGTGTAATATCACAGTAACACTGTGTTTGTAAACATTGTAGGTCATTTGGAGGGGAAAAGTTACTTAATTTTACATAACATTATCGACATGACTGATTTGCACAGGACTAAGATCACTGACAACCTCTCTAATTATTTCAAATGAATAGAGGTCTTCAGGTAATACTTATCCTATGCGAATATGACTTTTGACAGTCATATTTATTCAGGTTAAGATCAAGGTTGGTCTTTACCTTTTTAAAAGGGAGTTATAATTTAAAAGTTTTAATAAGTATAATGTTACCAAGCTTTATTAATAACTATCAACATTTTGAGAAAAACAAAACAATAAAACAAGTCCTTTTGGAAGTGTCTCACCAGTTTTGAACAACACAAATATAAATGAATAATAGCATAAATCATGATAGCAGCTCAGCTTGTCAGTTTTTTCCTTAACGCTGCAACATATGATTGCTTCACTTAGCTTGTTCTTGTTCCATTCTGTTAGCCTTTGCAAAATGAAACCGTTCTTGTTTCATTGCATGTTCCCAAACCGTCATTTTTAAAAGCCAGTAAGAGGCAAACATCGGCATGTCAGCCAGGCGCAGAAATCCTCATTTCTCCTCACACGGTTCAGTAACCAGCCTGCCGTGTCTTCGCAGAACACACTTGATTTGCCCAATACAATGACAGAGACTTATCTCGACAATCTACACAGACTTTCTTTGTCGTTTGCTGATTTCACTATTCAGCAGCTGTCTAGTGAATGTAACGAGATGAAAATATAGAATTCATTCTTTGTTTAAGACTCTCAGGGTCATTCAGAATGTTCTATTACTGCTATAAGTGTGTGTGTGTGCGTGCGTGCGTGCGTGCGTGCGTGCGTTTCAGAACTACAGCTTCAGTTAATATGTTAACCCTATCTCAAAAGTCAGATATCATCCAAATTCAATCTCCTTGTATTCATAACAAAGTGCAGACTGATGTTGTTGTCCATGCATTGTGCTTTGCTTACAAAACATGACCGTGTGCTTGGATGAAATATTTTTTAAAGTATGCTGGAGGAGACTTGACACGTCCACTATAGTTCCCGTTTTGGAGTAAAATGTACCTTTTGTTAGGAAGTTAAACCGGATTTGATGAACACAAATGTTACCATGAATCACAAAACCAGCTGAAAGTGACCATTTTCTGAAATGAAGATTTGTGCAGTATGAAATAAATAAGCTTTCAATTGATATTAGTTGTTGGGATTGGAAATATTTGGTTGAACTATTTAAAAGTTTGGAATCAGAAGTAAAAAAAACCAACAACAACTAAATATTGTCTAGATGTTGTCTAGATTGAGTGCCTAGCATATTACTAACAAATAGGCCTGTCACACAGCTGTCTGCACAAATCATCCAATCTCTATTGGAGGTGTCAGTAAAAAACACTATAGTATTTACTCTAAATTATTATTGTACTTACTCTAAAATGTTTCTTATCATTTATTTGTATAGGATATATTTTTTCACATTCAGATTCCAATCCCTAACTATTAAAATGACTATAATTATATTAAATATTGTTAAGAATAAAATATTATGTGTTCTTTGAAAGAGTATACTTGCATTATGATGCTATTATATTGTCATTCTTATGTAATGAGTGGCTAAATGTAGATAAAAATATCGTGGCATGCCTACTAACAAATAAGTGAATGATGATCTTTACTTAATATTGTAATGATTTTTGGCATAAAATAAAACTCTATATGTTTGACTTGCACAATTTATTTTTGGCTTTTCCCACAAATACTGACAAATACGAATAAATTACAGCATTTTCATTTTTAACTTTTGATGTGTTACGGTGGTCAATATTTGAAGTGGATCAAAATGTTTTTTCAAAATTGTCCCATAAGTCAAGAATGGATGTTGTTGAATAGGTTTAGGACTGTGATGAAAGGTTTTAAACCACTTCAAATGTTGACTACTATAGTTCAGTTTGTCAGTATTCCCTAATAAAACTACATATGATTATTTTGTTCATCGAATATTTCGATCGATTTTCCTTTATAATTGACCAATGATTGCACAGGTCTTGTTCGGTCCAGTTTACTATTGCAAAATGAAGTTTTTCTTTTTTTACTGATTTCACTATTCAGCAGCTGTCTAGTGAACGTAATGAGGTGAACATATTGATTTCATTCATTGATTAAGACTTTCAGGGTCATTTGTTTCTTAATTTTGAATGTTCAATCAGTGATATATGATGTGTGGGTACTAGAGCCTCAGTTAGTACGTTGACACCACATCACACAGCTTAAATGTCATCCGAAATCAGCCTACTTGTGTTCAGAACAAAGCACATATTTCTGCATTTGTGCATGTAACATGCTTGCTGCCAGTCATGATCGACTAGCAAAGCCCTAAATGCGCGCTCTTACCTACACTTGCACACAAAACACACACTCTAATGCAAGACTGCATGGCCTCCCTCTGCTTTTCTTGCTCGGGGGAAAGGAATTGCCGTGGATATTTATAGTCGGGCTGAAAATGGGTTGTCCTCTCTTTCACCGTCAGGGGTTTCTGTGTGTATTATATTCCGTCGGCACAGTTCTTTAGCCCTCCCGAAAGCTCCTCCATCAGAAGAGATGTCTTGGCGCATTAAATGCAACGTCTCACTCTTAGAAGTGGGAGGTCGATACGGTTTTATTTTGTACCAAATATCAGACCACGTGGGAGAAGATGCTGTGGTTTTAAGGGAGTTATTTGCAGTGCAGATAAACGCTTGCTGGAATCAGAGCGTAAGGATTTAAAATCGCTGAGATTTGTGCTTTTTAAGTCAATATGCTTTTATTCGCCATAAGAGTTGGTCCTCTGGGTTAACGGTCCAGTCTCTCCTACTAGCTATGCCTCATCCTAGCTTTGTTGTTAGTAGGCTTTTTCTAGTTTATTTCTGCTATTGTTTGATTTTCAGTCAACCTTCAAGCACTGTAGGCTGGAATGAGCCAACCTCCAAAAAAACAGTGGCTGTTAAAAGCCGCAATTGTAATTTAATCTTCCTCTTTTTTTGTTTGTGAAACCTAATTGGAGGTATTTTGATAAATGTATTAGTTTATTTTTTCCCGTGAATGGGAAGTGTGTCCTGAGTAGGGGTGGGACGGTTCACAAAATTGTGGGTTAAGTTTATAAAAGAAAAGTACCTATTGTTAGGGTTGGGTATCGTTTGGGGTTATTTCGATACCGGTGCTAAATCGATACTTTTAAAACAGTACCGGTGCCAAAACGGTGCCGGAACCGATACTTCTGAGCCACAAAATTATTTGAAAAAAATATATATTTTAATCACTATAATTGAACAATATAATTATATATTTATAATAAGTTTAAAGTATACATCAATTCATATTTTAAATATTTGACTTGCATTAATATATTTCTTTTGGTCAGTTGTTTGTTAGCATGAATGTAAGATTTGCATTATTCAATTAACATTACATTAGCTTACTACTAACCTGTGGAAAGGCTGTCATCAAAATCAGAGAACACCTTTTTTCTAGGGTTGGGGCTTGTGACTACGTTTACATGGACATCGATAATCTAATGATTTGCCTTAATCTGAATAAGACAATAATATGATTCAAGTGTTTATAGGAGTTGCTTTTTGAATGTTCCATCCATGATTCCCTGTTACATGTTATAGCACATAGATTGATTAACATCATTGCGTCCCCACGCCATCCACGTTTCTTCCGCAGTTTCATGTAATTTTAATTTTACATTTTTTGACTTTAACAGCAGTTCGGCAGTTTCACTTTCATTCAGGAACATTTCAGTCATGCCCCCCTGACGAACTGAGGTATTGAATGAGAATATGAAGTAAGGACTGGTGGAAGAGTGTTGTTTTAATGGAATTTGACACCACACGGCGAATGAAAAGAAAAAACCTCCGCATTATATGACGCGGGTGTCTGCGGTCGTTTAAGGTAATCAAAAATCGCTGTTTACATGGTAGACTCCTAATCAGAGTATTGTCTTAATCATATCAAAATCAGAGTATTGGTGTCCATGTAAATGTACTCTATGAAAGTACCAGATGATGTCGCAAGCTGTCAAAGACATTTCTCTGCCTTTAAGTTGATTCCATGTGCCCTCAAATGTTTCATTGTTTGACGTGTTTTCTCCTTACACGCAACTTTTGTAAAGCATCTGCTCCACGTTGCTCTGTCAAAATCCTTGCTTGTAAAATATAGCCACACTTTAGATTGCTTAGTTTAAGCAAATAAGATGAATGCGATCATGCATGTCGCTCACTGCATATGTTGTATTGCGCGTTTTGCCTTCTATAGCAACAAGAACAAACGCCTAACATCGCTAACGGTGTCCGTATCCCTCAAAGTTGTTAAGAATTAAATGTTTGAAAATGGTGTGACACAACGCATACCTATGTGTGCCTTTGATGCACCCCTTGATGCTTCTTACGTCTTTGTCGCAGCACCAGTGACAAGCTTAAACACCAGCTAGAAATGCCATACATCAGCAAAAAAAAAAACATAGTCTTATAATTTACCATTTTTAGATTTATAAACAATGTTATTCTCAATGCCATGTATTCTAACTTCAAACTAAGAATTTTAATTTATCTTTTGTTAATATAAATCTTATATATTATAAATATATATATATTATAAATGTATATTAATAAATATTTAGCAAATATTACGAATATTACATTTGGAAAACAACAGCCGGCAGTCTGTGTTCTTTTTTGACTTTGTTTATTTGCTACATCACTACGTCACACTCGTGCTCTGATTCGTTGCTGAATAAAATCTTCACACCAAACGTGTTGTTTGCGTAGAGAGTAGCCTTTTTTGAATGGTTTACTAGTGGCTGCAAGCATTTTGTACACTGCTTATGTTCACTGCACACCTTGCGTTTTAACCGCCTGCTGCGCCTCCTGTTTTTGCCAATATCCGCAATATCCGCCTGCAGTTGAAAAGTCAACTCTGAGTGGAAAAAGCACCCTACATCAATCACGTCTTTTGAATTCTCCAGTCAAATGAAAGAAGAGGCAGGGTTTCCATTGAGGTGACAGCAGTGTTTGTGTTAAGACAGAGACTTTTTAAAGGTAGAGAAGAGACTGTCGCTGTTTTGAGCTATAAGATTTGTGAAGTCATACAGCTCTGGATATCACAAAATTATTAAATATATTACAATTATAATGATATCAACAGCAGCGTTTGTGCACAATACGAAGCTGATTCAGTCATTGCCTAGAGCGACATAAAAAGTGCACCACAAAAGCATGTTCTCTTCAGGCAACGGTCGATTTGACATACTGAATCAAGCCAATGAGCTCCAATGGTAAGCCAACGAGAGGCGAAGTGTGGTACACAATTAATTGTTATAAAGCAGTTTCAGTTTTCAGCCGGTTGCATCCACACATTTTAGTCCAGATTTAATTTTGTTGCATCCCTTGTTTCCACTGCCAATAGAACCCCTTCTTGGTAGGTGTAATGGACAGCACAAAGTTGTAATCAATGTCACTTAAAGAAGAAAATTACAATTCTCTGTAAACCAATTGCATTCAGCAGCGTGTCCAGCTCCACCCTTTTGGTACTGCCAAAATTGTGGTATGTTATGTTTTTTTTTTTTTTTGGTACTTCTAACAGTGGAAATGTAAATAATGCGTACTGAACCATACTGCTCAGTGGAAACTAGCCATTAGAAAGGATTGCTCTGAATGTGGCATTGTGTGTTAGCTGTCTTGGCCTCAGCTGCCACATGGAAGACTGGAATATTGAGCATACTGAGAATCGGCAGCTTTTTTGGCATTTCTCCTGAAAAAATAACAACCTTTTTTACTTTCTTATGAAAAATGTAAATGAGCTTCTATTTCGAGAATATCAACGTGTGTGGCAGTGAGAGCGTCTCGTATAGCTTGTGTATTCACATGCTTGGCTCACTAAGACATCCAGACAATGAAACATGTCATCCACCAATCCTGACACATTAGCATGGAAGAGGAAGGGATATTAGGTTTTAAGAGAATGGTAAAATTGGAAAGAGATGGTGAAGGGGAAGACAGGAAGCTCATTTTGTAAGGAAGTCATATGAGACTCCGAGGAAGTGATTAAATGTTGTGCCTGTTTGGGACGGAAGGCTATTTCTCATTTGTTATGCGATATTGACTTTTCTCTGTCTCTTTCTTTGTCTTTTGGCTCTACAGGAGAAGAACAAGGACAAAGACAAGCGTTTCCGTCCACTCTATGACATTCCTTACATGTTTGAGGCACGCGAATTCTTGAGAAAGAAGCTCATTGGCAAGAAGGTGAGAGATTCTGCAAATAGTATGCATTTATAGTCATTTATGTATAAACATTTTTCTTGTTTTTCTGTGTTGCATATGTATGTGGAGATGTTTTCTTTCTTTTAGTTTCAATGTTCTGTTTGGAGTTACTGTGCACATTGACCATACAGACCTTGAGCAGGGAGACTTTTTTTCTTTTTTTTGGAGGAAATACAAAGAATAAGCAAAGCACAGTGCCTTGGCATGAGAAATGTTGATGTTTACACAAATATGTTCACCAGGGTTGTTGGAGTCATGAAAATGTAGCTGCGTAGAATCATAGGTCCTCACCAATGTCAAGAATAAATCTATGCTGTTGCTTAAGTTAGTTGAGTATCACCTGAGTATTAAGTATTATTATATTCGGTTAATTCCCCCCTCTCTTTCTCTAATGTTATTACAAACTATAACCTATTAATGCCACGTTATAACCGTGTGACTCCAAATCCTTTTAAATTTCAAAATATTCAAAACGTTTGTTTATGTATAATTCTTTAAATAAAAAAAAAGTTATAGTGAGATTTTTCTTATAAACAATATTTATTTGATACCTAAATTATTTTATCCTTGTTTTTTCCTTGCTTGACATTAATTGCGTTAGGGCTGCACAATATATTGTTTCAGCATCGATATCGCAATAGTCACATCGCAGGAAGGGCAATGCTCAGTTTATATGTTGGGATTGCAGTTGAGCAGGAGCCACTGATCAGAAAACACAATATTTTTGGAGTCACCGAAGGGTTTAACCACAATGGAGTGAAAGTTTATCATTTGCAGAATTCCTGTGACTGTAAGCAGATACGTTAAAGTGACTGTAAGCAGATACGTTAAAGTATTCAGGCGATATTCATACACGAAATTGTATTGTTTGTAACTAATAAAGATATATTTATTGAATTATTTATACATTGAAGTCTATACAGTGTTTTATTGTATAAATAACTGCATATTTTGTTTATTTGTTAATCATTTGATTATTCTGTACCTAAATAATGTGACATAAAATATTTCACTTCTATCTTCCCAATAATATTTCAGGACAATCCCACAGTCTTCCAGAACAATCCCGAATAAGTCTAAATTAATTATTTCCAAAAAGAGCTATTCAAGCTATCTGGTGATTGTATTCATATCGTAATATATATCGCAGCAAAACAAAATATTGCAATGTCCAATTTTTCCAATATTGTGCAGCCCTAAATTGCATCAAACACCGCTTTGGGATACACGTTACAGTTAAAAAAACAAAACAAAAAAAACAAGACTTTATATATTTAGTACATTGTTTTTTTTTATGTATTTTAAATTAACTGAACTGTAGTATATTTATGGATTGACAAAGTTATATTGATGTGCTCTAAATAAATTCTAATGAATTGCTCACAAAGAGAAGGACTATGTTTGAAGAAAGAAGTAATAATAATAATTTAGAAGTTCATGTAAAATATGAAGTGTTTCCATCACTTGTCACTTCCATCAGATGTTGTTGCAGTTTTAATTGGGGCAGCAGGGTATAAACCGGTGTGGAATGTTATGAAAATTGTCACATTGGGACTCGTTAAAGTATAATGGGCACTTTTTTTTTTGTATAGCTGCACTTTTATTGTCTGTTCAAGCCTTTTCTCACCCAAACAATTCAGTGTTTATGTGCAGAATAATGAAATGCCAGCCTGCAAGGCCCATTTGATTTAACGCCAAAGAAATATGACAGCACTTTTCCTCACACACAGACATTTTCTCATAAAGATCACCAGACGTGTGGATTACCAACGCAGCTTTATATTATCCTTGTATGAACGTAAGCCGGCTCCTGGAAACCAATATTTTATTGCATCTTCATTTTCCAGAAGTCTGGTTCACTGACCTGGAATCATCTGAATATTTTGACACTAGAGATTGGAAATGGAAAGATGCGATTTTTGCATTTCCTCTCGATGCACTCAGCAGTAGTCAACAGATAACTGGATTTATACAACGCTCTGCGTGATAAGACGTCTGTTTGCATATTAATGCAAACAGTGTGTGAATGTTTGAATTCATTCCGAAGTTATCCAGTTCAAGAAGATAGGAGTGCGGCAATCAGCTTGAGGATCCAATTTTAGCTCATTAAGTGTCACAGAAGTGCTTCCAACTTAAATTAGTAGTGTATGGAATTAATCATCTTCAATCTTCAGAGACAAAAGTGGCATCTTAATATTCCTCTAACTGTTCTGTGTTTTTGGAAGAAACTGTACAAAGCAGTTGCCAGATATTCAGTAATGTGATGCAACAAATGTGGATGTTTTATCAGTGTTTATTGAAATGTATATTGATTGTGAATACTGCTCTACTGCAGTGAATTTTGATTGCACTTTTGAGTGAAATGCAAGCAGCCATTAATAGGCTGTTGTTGCTTTCCTTTAGTTGTTGCTAGGACACGATGTGGTGTAAAGATGAGGCCTTGCACCAAGGCACATTTTAGCATATCCCCTGCTACCCTGGCAACAACTGTTAACAATTTATGTTCCAACTATTTAATGGAGAATCTTATCAAATCTGCAGTTAAAGAATGTTTTAATAATACAAAACATCCATCACTACAGACTGGACTGATTGCTTTGTTGCTGGAAAATTACAAATCTAATGCCTCATATCTGCCAGATCAGGGCAGAAGGGATGATTTTATGCCCAGAACCTTCTTTTGGCATATAAGATGCCATTCGTTCTTTGCAAGCTTCATCCAAGCTGGTCACAAGGGGTAAGTAGTACCTGGATTTTGTTTCCAGACTTTTAGTTTGAGAGCTTAGGCTGATTCTGATTCATCCATCTTCTGTCATTCCAACAAGGCTGTAAAAGAGGTATTGGAAGAGGTCGTAGGTAAACTCGTCTATATCAGGGAGTGCGTGTGATCAATATCAGAGTTCAACGACACAATCAGTAAGAGAAGATGAAAGGAAATGAGGTAGAGATGCTCCTTCAAGCCCCAGTGAGTTGCTGCTCTGGAACGGGAAAGATCTTGAGTGCGGCATCTGGTTGTATTCTCATTTTTTATAAGGATGAAGAGAATGAGTGGCATGAAATAGAAGCTCAGCTACTTGTCACAATGCGGATGTTTTAATAAAGCACTCCCATTGAAAGAAATTGAAAAAAAACCAAAAACAAACAAACAGTGCTAGATACATGGCTTTATCTTGAAAGATTAAGCTGATTCTAATGGATTTCTTGAGGTTGTGTCCCTCTTCTGTCACTCTAATGTGGCTGTAGTCCTTGAAGTGGTCGAAGGTCAACTATTTTATGTTTCTGCTAGTGTATGAACCAGGCCAGATAGTTAACCACAACACAGCCCAAAATATGAGCAGAGGAGTAAGGACTTCCGCACAAGAGGACCAGAGGATTCTGGTTTTTTTTTGTTTTGTTTTTTTCTCCCACAGTTCTTAGAACTATTAGCGAAAAATACCTCCTTTTTGTCATGTTTACACTATTTACTACTGTTTACTACTATATAATTAAAAAAATTAGTAAAAAAAAATCAGCGGAGGATGGGGTGAAATATGAAAGCATGTTGTCTTCTCACGTAGACACTGTCTCGGCACAAACTAGCACCTGCTTTAAGGAAGCACCTGTGTAATGATGTAAATTGTTTGTTCACCCAAAAATAAAAATACCCACCCTTACATCCTTCCAAACGACATAAGGTTTTAAAACAAAAATAACAACTTTATTCAACACTTTTCCTCAGTGTCAGTATATTGTGCACCTCATGAGAATGCAGTGCGTGTCATTCTTGGTCTCTTGTTGACGTATTACCTAGGATGCACCTTTGTTTTGTTTCAAACAGAGGAAGCCATGCATGGGCATTTGTTCTACACAACAGTGCACAATATTCTGACACTGAGGAGAAGAAACTGTTTAATAAAGTTGTTGTTATCGTTTTAAGTGACCACAAGTGTTTTTGTAGATTCAAAATTTTCAGATTGAACCACTGAAGGCAATATAGTGTAATTTGAGGATTTTTTTTTTTGGTACCTTTCTGATCTTTAAAGCATTTGGGAACCTTGCTGTCTATGGAGGATGAGGGAGCTCTCAGATTGCATTTGAAGTATCTTAATTGTAGTTCCCAAGGTGAACAAAGGTCTCAGAGGTTTGGAACAATATCAGGGGTGAGTAATTAATTACAGAATTTCCATTTTTGGGTGAACCTAGCCCTTAAATTATGATCTAGATTCCTTAAAGCAAATAAAACGAAACATGGCAATATGAAAACTGTAAACCAAACAGTGCTTTCTATCAGTTGCATCACTACCTTCTTTACATGCACTTATGGAAGCATTTGCACATTGGAATGCTTGGGTAAGGTGAGATAACATTAGAACAGCCTCTTGCTTCTGTCTTGTCGACTTTTAACACATTTCCATTATACTTGACTGTTCTTTTGCATTTTTGCTAGTAATTATTTTTAGGCTAATTTATTCTTTCACTAAACTGACCGGCAAATCAGACTGATTTCTCTCACTGAAAAGGATCACAAATGGCTTGATTGCTGAACGGGGTCTTGTCGCATCCCAACTAAGGGGTCCTTCAAGAGGTTGAAGGTCAACTCTTATGCATCTGTGAGTGTACGATCAATATCACAGTTCAACGATGTAATCACAGAGAGAAGATGAAAGGTAATGAGGCGGAGAAGCTACTCAGTGAGTCGACGCTCCAAAACGGTAAAACTCTCGAGCGTGGCGTCCATTTCAGATCGTGTGCTTTTCTTTTGAAAGCACGGGAGAGAATGAATGCCATTCACCAGCACTAGGTAATAGAGGAAAATCTGCGGAGAAGTGCGTTTTCTCTTCTCGGTATTGAAACAGAACTTCCCAGTGACATAATCCAAAGCTAGATTTGGCTAACTTTCTAAGTAGCGCCTCTGTAGAGGGTCTCTGCCTCAGCGAAAAAGTCAAATGAAAATGTTGCATTAATCCACTTATCAGGAAAGAGCACGTTTGGATAATCCTGCCTGCTCAAAGTGCCTCCTGTTATGTGGGTGTGAGCATTCGTGTGTGTGTGTGTGTGAGGTGTGAACAAGAAGCAGTGACTGAAGGGAATGTCAGTGTCAAGCATTTGATGTCTGTGTTTATGCGGGTATATTCCTTAAGTGTTGTTTTGTTTATTAGTTTAAAAAAAAATTGTAACACAGATGGGACATGCTGAGTTTTGACATCGCTCTTCTGCATGCAGATGCAGTCGCGGCAGAGCTGTGCAGACTTCATTCATATTTTCTCCCCACTTCAGCTTCTGCTTTAGAGGGAATTACAGTGGCGTATGAGACTAGCAGCTCACTTTTAATCCATGAAATATGTATTACAGAGTTTCCTGACTACACCTTCCGTCACCGCATTAGACTTCACTCACAGGGACTTAAGCTTGCAGAGAGCAGGTTTGGCTGTGCACGTCTCAGAGATACACATGTACGCTTAGGATGCTTTCACACTGGTGCATTTAGAGTGGACCCGTGTCTGTGTGTGTGATCTAAGTTGGGTTGGTGTAAAAGCTTCTCTTTTTTTTTTTTGGTGTTCATGAGTCCACATAAGGCAGTTCATTCTGGCGACCCCTGATAAATCGGGAACTAAGCCGGAGGAAAGTCACATAAACTAGAGGACTAATTTATTTGATCCTTTCTCCTCTACCAGATTGTAAAAAAATATTATTATTTTTTTAACTGGTTAATAATCAGTACTACAGTAAAAACAAAATGTGAAATATTTTGAATATATATCATATTATATCATATTATATTTTTTTTATTGTGGTTGATGTTGTTAATGCACATGCTTATGGTGATCATATTTAAAAATCTGAAATAATTTAAAGTTGTTTGATAAGATCAGTAGAAAGAAACCGTAGTATTTCTATTATTATTTTAAAATATATATTAATTATAATTACTTTTAAAAATTTTAGTACTTCTGTCTTTTAAGAAATTAAATATCTAATTAAAAAAAATGATCAGTTAATGTTTATTTTAAGTTGATTAATAATAGTTTTATTTATTTATTTTTTTAAACAGACTAAAAGACATTTATTCTGTAATTAGATGACACTGGTTTCTGAATGTCATCCTACTATTTAAGCAGCAATTGTGATTGTGATTAACTGCATTATCATAATTTTACATTTTTACATGTTTGGTCACATACTAATTCCCTTTCAGATGAACCGTTCACTTTCTTTGTTTCTGTTAATACAACCTTAGGAGACAAACATGTATGTTTTTATGATAGGATGATTATATTTGGTAATCCAAAAAGCTGGTGAATGCAATTTAATTATTTAAGCAGTTTTCAATATTTGCTATTGTGATTGATTGCATTGTCATAATTTTGCATCTTTACGTCCTTGGTCACATACCAACTCATTTTCAGATGAACTGCAGTTCACGTTCTTTACGCTGCTGTTAATAGTCAAACATGCATGTTTATGTTTTGATGATTGGATTTGGTGATCTAAAAAGCTAGTGAATTCATACAGATAAAATCATGAACAGTGAAGCTGGCATCTTATCTTTCTGACTCATCTAGTTACCCACAGCGGTACTCATGTCGATGATTCAACCGTTCCACCATTTGGACCCAAAAGTACAATGTGTAAACAGTCCAGCAGGGGAGGGGGTGGAATCCATCTCCTCTCTGGACAAAGCAGTCAAAACAAGTGGGAAAGCATCCTTACTGCACAACACGCTCCAGTCTCTTTGTGTTTTCCTGAGACGTTTCAGCGGATCTGTCTCCGTCTTGATGGATGCTTCGCCATTAGCACCATTTCTGTCTTCCTCCTGGTTCTCTCTGGGCTTCTCAAAAAAGCCCTCTATTGCTGTTGTCCTTCAGTCAGATCTTCCTATTCAAACACGACTCTGAAAGCCCATTTAATCTGTCATCTGCTTCCCAAATGAGCCCTTTCTTCTTTTCTTGCGTTCGTTCATTTTCTCTTTCTTCATAAGCACTTTTGCTCCTCTGAAAGAGTGGGAATCATTGGCTCTTTTTGTTTCTTAAGAAGGGCATGTTGTCGTTCAACCAAGCTCATTACTCCTGCCCAATGGTGCAGAGCTGTCTCTGCTTTTCAGAGAGGGAACTGGAGAGATAGCAGAAGAAGAGGGGATGAAAATGCAATCATTTTGTGGTTTATTTGTTGATGAAGCACTAAACTCCAGGGGGAAGAAAATGAGTGTCCACAGGATTCCCCCAACCTAATGAACTTCCATTATGTCCGTTAGACTGAGTTACATTGTCATTTTGTGGCAAATGAATTGGAGGATAAATGGATTGAATTCTAGAAGTAGAGACGTACTACATTAGGAATTTAATTATGCAACTTTCTCACCTTTTGTCGTGTGCCATGTTGGAATTCTGCCTTATTTGAACATTTTCTAATTGTCCAAATTGGTAAACAATAGAGATTTGAAAGCGGATCTATAGACTGCAACTTGACCAAACGTTTCGGAAGTAATAAGCAAAAAATGTTTTTGATATTGTGACCCATCCTAACCCTGAGGTTATTCTTGTTCTAACATGCAAATATTGGCCTTGTAGGTAATAGAATTACAAGGTTATAACCTCATGACTTAACTCGAAGAATTTGGTAAGCTTGATTAATGGTAAGAATATAAGTTAAGTCTACCATATATCAGTGTTTCCCAACCCTGTTTTTAAAGGCACACCAACAGTACACATTTTCAGCCTTTTCCTAATCAAGCACACCTGAAACAATTCATCAGAACATTAGAAGAGACTCAAAACCTGAAATGAATGGGTCCGATAAGGGAGACATCCAATATATTTACTGTTGTTGTGCCTTCAGGAACAAGGTTGGGAAAATACTGCCATAGATAACTAAAACACCCTTTTCAATCATCTTCACTGTAAAAA
>CAIGQW010000596.1:6023365-6058384 GCA_903798125.1 Danio choprae
ATATACACACGACTTAAATGTCACTTTTGATGATAAATTGAAAAATGTAATCAACCTTACTGAATAGAAGTAAAGTTACATTTGTATGGTTTCATTATAAATAAATAGAAATGTAAAATTAAAATGTCTTAAACTGACTTATGCTTAAACTTTTTGATGGTAATGTAACTCCTAGATACGTTTTTATTCAAATGAGAAATATATTGTTTTAAATCATTGATTTGTCAAAGATCTTGCCCTCTGTTGAGTCATAAACCACTGAATCGAATCATTTGAACCAATTGACTTCAATCCATTCATTAATTATTCAGACTGATTCTCACTGAATACTTACTTTAAATTTAGGTTGATTCCTTGCGCAGTTGCTCTTCAAAAAACTTAATTTTAAAAAATAGGAAAAATAACTTTCAGTAGAATTAAAAAAAAAAATAAATAAATAAATAAAAAATCCCACACACAGAATGCTAAATAAAATCGGGATGTTCCCAGAGCCTTTCTAACAATCTTCTCACTTTCAGAATCAGGACATGCATATGCTTTATTACTCCTTATGACTCCTCCATGAATTAAAATGATTCTTGTTCACCCATGTGATGCGCATGTGTGATCTCGCAGACTGTCCCTTGTTAGGGTAAGCGAGTCTGGGGTGGTTCTGCGCCTCAGGCTGTGATTACCCAACCGTGCCCCAGTGCTTGGCATTAGAGCATTGTGGGTAACAGGTGGTCACATCGCCTGAGGGCTCGGCTGCTTTTGCCGCATCTTGACTCTTCGCTGATTCTGAATCGGCTCTTTCCAGGTTTTTCCCCCATCGTGCCATAAATATTTCAGCAGGCAGAACTGATCGTAGATCTGTAAAAATTTATGACAGCACTGACAGTCTGTCTGCC
This sequence comes from Danio choprae, assembly GCA_903798125.1. Lineage (NCBI taxonomy): Eukaryota > Metazoa > Chordata > Actinopteri > Cypriniformes > Danionidae > Danio > Danio choprae. The sequence goes on from CAIGQW010000596.1 coordinate 6,024,253, forward strand.
TGATGCAATAGGCTTTTTTTCCAGTGTTTGATTTTTGGGAGCATGGAGGGGAAGGTCTAACATAGAAAGTATGTTTATCATTGATCGCAATTTTTTTTTATTTTGTTTTGTTGTGGTTCGGTTTTTGTTGGTTTGATTGCGGGACCTTAAAGACCCCTGCTATTAACTTTTCACTTTGTATTTTTTGGTTTTGAGCCACAGTGTTTTTCTGTAATCAAAGCCACATTGAGTGCTAGCACAAACTGTTTACCTTTCTCCCTATGACTCCAAAATAGGCACCAAAGTAAAAAGCCTCGTTTGCTTTTTTCATTCATGTTTTTGGAGGTTTTTTTTTATTAACCAAAGCTTGATGCAGAATAACAAATGGTTTGTGCGTTTGCTGTGCTCTGCAATAAGGAAGAGTGAGCTCCTCACCAAAGGCAATATCTGTGTTGAAAAATGGCAATGAGAAATGCTTTTGCTGCTTTGCTTGCAGGGCAACAGTCTCACGTGCTGTTGTCATCAGTTATGGTTCTGTTCTGCAAATTAGCTCTTACTCAGTCTTACACAAAGTTAGAGGAATGATCTGGTAACACACATTTTTTTGCAAAGAAATAGTTTATAAAGTAGTCGGATGGAGTATGTACAGAGATATAAATGTTACTAATGGTTGACAAAGGAGTAATGCTGGGTTTAATTTTGCGTCATTCACAAGCTAATTTTTCCCTCTAATTGAATTATTTGAATTTGTGCTGAAGATATGATTAAGGTGAATTCTGTGTGTTCACAACAAATGCATTGCGCGTTCCTCCGTCATTCGTGCACAGAATATTATATTCATGCCTTTGCATTGACTTTGTATGTAATTTAGCATGCAATTATCACAGGAAGACCTAATTTAGCCTTTGTTGTGAACCCAGCATACTGTAAAACTGGTTTACATTTGTGCTGCATAAACATTTCTTTTTATATCATTGTTGTTCTTGTAAAAAAAAAATGTAAAAGATAAACTCAATATTTACTCATAGTTGTGTGCCCTTTTGTAAATAAATAAACAATTATATGACTAAAAATAAAATTAAATCTAACAGCACTCAATGTTTGCTATTTGTTCAAACTTATTTAAATTAAGCAGAAACAAAACAATTCCTGAGTTTTTTGGGACAACTTAATTGTTTTATGTTCAATCCACTAGTATTTGTAAAAACTAATGTTAACTTAATTCCTTTATGTTGTCTCAACACAAATCAATTGCATTTTTATACAGTGTAACCCCTGTATTCATTATCTTTGTATATGATAGTCAGATTGTGGAAACCATTCTGTTTTGCTCTGTCTGTAGAAACATTGCCGAGGCGCTGGTCAGTAAAGGTCTTGCCACAGTGATCAGATACCGCCAGGATGACGATCAAAGATCTTCTCATTACGACGAGCTCCTGGCAGCAGAGGCAAGGTAAGTCACAACACTGAAATAAAACCGCCAGCGAGCGGATGCAGCCATATTCCCGAACACTGAGGAAGAAGTAGACTGTGAAATGGAGCCATTTTGTTGTTCGCAGTAAGTCAGAGCCTGTCTGGTTAGCTTTCATTTCATGGGGCCCAATATCAGTCCCCGAGCTCATACCTCAAGCACCAGCACTAAAGCACGACTCTTTTATTCTTTGTCGACGAATATAATTATATAGATTTGCGGCGCACAGGTTTCAAGGGTGGTTTATTGCACAGAGAGATTTGGATCTCCTGACCGGCGATAGATGTGGCGACTCTCGAGAGAAAGACTTCTTATCTGCCGCTCCTCCTTTTCCATTTCTATTCTTCACTTTCACATTCATACATACACAGCCCCTCCATTTTCTTGTGCTTTGACTTCACCGGGTTATGCTTCCCTGTGGACCTAGCGGAGATTGGAGGTTTGTGGGCCTCAAATTTATTTTTACTTTTTGCATTTTTCTTTTGAACTACAAACAAACCATGAAACTTATTTTTATTTATTTATTTTTTTTAGTTACTTTATTTTACATTCCACAGTAATGGGCCTATTAGGGGAAGGTCATTGTTCCCTCAATCACCATCAATATTCAGGACTGACACTCCCTCGCATATAGCCTTTTTAACAAATAGTCTCACAGAATTTTATTTTGATATCTACATAGTAGGTATGTGGCTTAGGTATTTGCTATGCAAAAGTTTAATATGCTCATTTAATACCACAGGATTTATCCCTGGAATGAAAAGCTCAGGTTTTGACCGTATTTGGAACAATCATGAATATTAATCAGTGTGTGGTCTACTCTGAAATGCACACATGAAAAAGAATCATACTTTAGTTGTCAAATATATTGAAACAAATTGAGTCGATGGCTTGTTAAATGGCAATCTTTTCAAAGTGGTAAAGAGGTTTATTTTAGCTAAAAGTAGTGAGTGAGCTGTCTCTGTGCCTCCTGAGTAATTTAGTTTATTCCCCATTTGTTGTAAATAAAATGTAATCCAAATTATAATTATATTTAGCAAAATTATCTAATGTATTTATATTGTAATTTGAAACTTGAATGTATGAAAACACAGACAGGAATTAATATCAAGCTCTTCATAATCAATTGAGTTTAATGTTTATAATGTAAAGGAAAACACAATAAGAGCTGAGTGATATGACACAATGCATAAGCATGCATTAAACACTAATTTTAGCTGTTTACATGTGTTTGCCTCATTACAAACAAATGTGTCAAATTTCACAATATACACATTAAACTAACAAAAGATACAGTTAAACGGACCTTATGCCTACTCATGGGGTGCTGATTAAATACATCAGTATATCCCAAATTTTGCGTTCTGAATATGGAACTATGGAATGGGGAAACAATTGGGTTTGAGGCTCTCGGAATGTCATTTCCATGTACTGAAGTCTTATTATTCAGCTATGCCTAGAAATAATCAGATTATCATTATATGGCACCTTTAAGTAAATCCATTAAAACTGCCTTGCCAATGTCTTCTATTTCGCAAAATTCCTTAATTTCTGTTCTCTACTTTCGCTACTACTCTCATGCGCACACGCACACATGTATCTCCTCCATTTTCTTGTCCTTCACTTTCTTTTGGTAATGCTTCCCCTTGGAGCTAGCGGAGATGGGCGGTTTGCAGGCCTCAAATTTATTTTTAGCCAAGATTGCTGGTCGTTACCCTACATCCTCTGAGAAATAAACCTCAGGATGAGCTCCTTTCCTCTCTTTTTCACTGAACATGATTGGACACCAGGGAGGCTCCAGCCGCAGATACATCTGCCTTAAAGAGGCCAAAGACGCGTCCCTCATACCTCCTGTATCTACTGTAATCTTCAGGCGTCACAACTCAGCAAACCACTATTACACTGATCGAGCACTCAGACACACACAACAGACACCGTATCCATTCCCATGTGTAATGCTGGGGTGCCGCTGGCCCATAAATGTGATTTGTTGGCTCTTTTGTGGCATGAGGGATGGATGGATGAATGAGTGGGTTTGTTTAAGGGTTGGTTTCTCAAGCCTGGATAGAAATGGTTTTATGCTTTTTTGGGTGGGCAGTTGTGAAGATTTCGATTGTAACAATGCTTTTGAATCATTGCAGGGCGATCAAGAATGGCAAAGGACTTCACAGCAAGAAAGAAGTGCCCATTCACAGGGTGGCGGACATTTCAGGGGTGAGCTGGTGTTGGGAATAACCAGCCCTGCATTAAATTTTATTACTTTTTTTATGTTCAAATTAATTTAGGTGTTTTAAATGTCAATTTTGCTTGCTTATGAAATATTGATTGGATAAAAAGACTGATCAATAATGCATCTTGTTAAGTATTCATTAAAACAACTCATGACAGTGAACTCGTATTAAAATAACAGGTGTCTTTAGTGTGACACTAAAGTATTTGCTCGAGATGAATGCATTGAAATATGCAAATTGAAAGACATGAACTTGAAATGATAGGATTTATACTCATTCTTAGCTATTCATATACTGGTATAACATGCATACTAGTTCCACTGTCTTGAATGAAGTTAAGTAATAAGTTAAGAAATAATACAAAAACTTATTATTATTATTATTATTATTATTATGTTAAATATTTTTCCTCTTAGTATTTAGGTGAAAGCTCATGGCAAACTATTTAATCTTAATAAAAGTCTAATAATACAAATATAAACAAATCATATAAATAAGCCAAAATATTGGAAAAATATATGTAAATTAGCCAAATTATAATGATGTTAAATTAAATGTTAGTAAATTAGCAGTATTAGAAAATGATTTGACATTTTGTTTTTCTGTGTGGATGTTTTGTTTTGGCTTATTTGATTATATGAAATATTAATTTGCTAAATTGTTTTGATATTGACCAATGTCATTTGTATTCAGCTTTTGGCTTTATTTTATTGATCATATTTTTTGTTTATTTTCACTTTAAATATTGTCTAATTAGTATCCGTTTTCAACTACTAATAAGAGCACAGCATTTGAACACATTTTTTAATCATATTTAATTTGAAATGTTAAATTAAAAATATGAGTCACACTTTACAATAATTATGAACATTTGTACAGCATTTATTAATCGTAGTTCAGCATTTACTTATGCTTTAACATCAACTATAACTATAACATTTAAAGTCATGCTTGTTAACATTAGTTAATGCATCGTGAGTTAACTTGAACTAACAATAAACAACTGTATTTTCATTGAATTACATGAACACATACACGCATGTATTGTTCATTGTTTGTTCATGTTAGTAAATGCATTAACATTAACCAATACAACCTTATTGTAAAGTGTTACCATATGACATGTACTTCAATATTTAAATCATTCCACATAATCCAAAATATCAGGAAAATTCAAAAATAAATATCTAAATAAATCTGACTGTTTGACTGAGCATGACCCATGACAGTGTATTTTAAATTATGAACGGCTTTGCCAATATCTTCTATATCCCAGAATCCTCTCGCCGAATCCTTGATGTTAAAGCTTGGCCCTATGACAGTTGATTTATTGCTGCATTACGGCTCTGCCCAGTAAATTAATGAACGCCCCTCTAAAAATAGGCTTTCCACCCATAAAGTCATCACGCTTGTAGCTCTGAAGTTGTTTTTAGGCAAATCCCGTTTGTGCGCCTCAACCCAAATGAAGATTGCATTTTACTTTGCTTGTAAAATGTCATTTTGCTGCTTGACAGGCCTGTGAAGCGACTGATGCTTAACAGCCAGCCGCTGACTTCGTGTTCACCTCTTTTTCATTCTCTCATCTCTGAGTTTATGAATTAGCTTCTCCGCTTTTAATGAAGTCTATGGCAGCTGTCTACCAACTTTTTTTTTTTTTTCAGGATGTTATTTATACCCAAGTTTGTGTAGGCGGCGTTTAGAGTGAAAGAAAAAGAGCGTGATACTCTCAAACGCTAACATTCTCATTTCTCACCCAGAAACAAGATTTCCTCGTTATGACTGACAGTCAGAGTAATGTCGTTTGGATTGGGACTGTGTCGTTGTTCTGAGAGGACCATTTATCTTTGGATGCCTTTTTTTTCTTCTTTTTTTTTCTTCTTCCTTCTTTTGGTTTTTCTTGTTCTTTACAGCTATATTTCCAGCTCCAGTGGGCGGCCCTGGTGTTCTGAGTCACAGGAAGCAGCGATATTTAAAGTGAAATGTGAAGTGTCTCTGTTACACACAGAAACCTCAGCTGTCAAGCCACGAGATGGGCAATCTCACTTCTAAAAGTACAGCCTTGGCCAGAACACTCTTGAAATAGAGCTGCCCTTCTCACAATGATGGCTCACGCTATCGCTAACTCTGTTATCCTCCACTCGGCCTGTCCTTTTCCAGTCCACGGCTGAATTACAAGTGAGACTCATCTAAATGAATGTAAAGAAACCTAGCCGAGTTGGGACATTTAAAGAATTTAAATTTTCTCCCCTTGAAATAGAGAGGGATTGGCTTTGTGTGGGCAAAATTGGTGCCTGGAGGCAATGCAAATATGACCGTCGAGTGAACTCACTTTGGTGTAAACAAAGGTGAACAACAAACAAGCGTAAATGGGCGAAACGAAAATGTAAATGCGTGAAGAAAAGAAAGATGGATGGCAATCAAATTTACATGTTATGCAAATACTCAAGGGATAGTTCACACAAAAATTAAAGTTCTGCCATTTTCACATCTTTCACTTGTGCAAAAGCTATTTGAATTTCTTCTGTTGAACATAAAAGAAGATCTTTTGAAAAATGCTGTTGATGCTGGACCTTTATAGTGTTTTTTATTTCTACTATGGAAGTCGATTGTTGCCGGCAACCAGCATTTTTCACAATTTCTTCTGTATAGAAATTAATGAGTTAATAAAACTTTTTGTGTGAACTATGCTTTTAAAATGTGCGAAACTGAACAACAAGACAATTTAAACTTAAAACATGCGTTTAAACGTGTGAAACAAAACTCAAGCTCTGTAAAACAGAAAAAGTGTAAATGTCAAACAAAAGTTTAAAAGTGTGAAACAAAAACCGAAGTGAAGATGTGTGAAATAAACAAGAGTAAATGTGTGAAACAAAAACCTAAATGATTAATTATTGTTAACACAGAGTGAATGCAACAACCAAGCACATGTAAAAGTTTCAAGCAAAAAAAGCGAAATATGTAGAAGAAAGATGTACATGCTGACATTTTTCTTTTTTGTATGAGCTGAAAAATGTGTGTAAATATATAAAACCAAGTAATATTTATGTTAATAAGTAAATTAAATCCCTACTATGGAAGTCGATTTTGGCCAGCAACCAGCATTCTTCACAATATCTGCTTTATGCAAATTAATGAGGTAATTTTCATTTTTGGGTAAACTTATCCCTTTAAAATGCGTGATGCAAACTAAAGATGTGTGAAACTCGAATTAAACCACAATGAAGAATAAACTTAAAGCAAAAGTTTAAAAATGTGAAACAAACCAAAGTGAAATGAGAAATAAACCAACGTGTGAAACGAAAGCCTGAATGAGTGAAACTAGTGTTAAGAATGTAAATGCAACAACCAAATACGTAGCAAACCACATATGTAAATGCTTTAAGCAAAAAGCTATGCAGAAAAAATAGATGTACATGCTGACATTTTTTTGTGTGAGCTAAAAAAATACGTGTAAATGTATAAAACCAAGCAGTATTTATTTGAATATGAATTAAATGACTGATGTTTTTTTCTCTCTTCTGTCAACAGGAGACACAGAAGGCGAAACAGTTTTTCCCATTCCTGCAGAGAGCGGGCCGCTCAGAGGCTGTGGTGGAGTACGTGTTCAGTGGCTCCAGACTCAAGCTCTACATGCCCAAAGAGACGTGTCTCATCACCTTCTTGCTCGCTGGTAAGTGTCAGCCGGCCTCGGCCTGTCAACTACACCACCATCTGTGACCACATAACCACCACAATGTGGCAGCTGACCGCTATTGCGCCACCGCTCTAATGCTTTTTGTTCACTTCAAAGAACAGTTTGTCTAGAAAAAGAAAATTCAGTCATGTTTTCATCCACATGCTGTTGTGCATTTTCTTTGGTTGAACAATTGAGAAGTTTAACCAAATCTTTAAGCTGCTCTCATCATATGTTGAAAGTGAGCAGCTCTAAAATGCACAATAAAAGTGCTCGCTATATTAATTCTATAACAATTGCGATAAAAATAAAATTCTCTTCACAATTCCCATGATAATACTGATGGAAACTACAATATGGAATTTGCCTTGGGATCACGACCTGGAACTCTTTACAGTATGACAAACAATAAAACAAACGTTAAGTATACTGCAGAACCATGTGTGTGGTACTGTGCTGTGAAAAGGGGCAGAAAAAACATGATTATGCTACACTGATAAAATGAATGATTGCTTCATATTTAAGAATTTCTGTACAGAGAGGTTATGTTTTGAACTTTTTTTCATCTCACGCATTCACATAATGGAGATTCGCAGGTCAGAGTTCACTAAGCTTCATACGAAATTTGTTGTGTAAACTTGCATTTTCGGTTTGACACATTTCAGTGCATATGAATGTCTATGGGGCAAAAAGTATAGCACTACAGCGCCTATACTCTTACTCAATTCTCTTCATAACATAAAGTATTTGAAAACTTTTTTTGTAACTTTAATAAAGTATATGGCTTTGTAGCCATCGGGAAGAAGGCAGAGAACCGACAAACTTTCAATATTTTTTATAATGAAAATAAATGGCTGCCACCTAAACCCAAACAAACATAACACATTCCAGCCTTGATCCTCTCTCATTTTCCACCTTCCTCTTAATTTTCCACAGCTCCCCCATGACACTCTTTCCGCTCTCACTGCTTTTGGTCCCGCCATACTCGCTACAGAAAGTATATGTGGTTTAATTCTAAGGAATTAGGAAGGAATCATACTTTATTTATAGTGTTCGATAGAGAGATAAAGGCTTTCTATCTTTTTTTTTTCTTTTTTTTTACTCTGCTGCTATGGTCATTGAATGTCTTAACTTCTGTGATGTGTATGTAAAGCTTATGCACGTGGGCGCCCACTAGCTTCCTGTATGAATGAAAGCAATGTTACAGTGGGCTCATAAAACTTCTCTCTAAAGATACAGGACATTTTTGTTTCTCACTGGATACAAAAGTTAACGTCTCTGATCTCATTTTCAGAATAAATAACAGAAAATATTGTGATGTAGATTTAAGTCCATACCCGCCATCTTTATTTTGAACCCATTGAGTTGGCACCAAATCTTTCATTGTGCCAACAAAAAACACAAACAAACAGCACAGACATTCTGCTGTAATTAACTTTTGTATACCATGGATGAAAGATTTTCGGATTTTAAAAGACAAGGCGGTAAGTAAATGACAAACCTTTTATTGTTTCGTGAACCATTCCTCTTTAGTAATTCATTAACGCATCAAGTGTGTCGTCACATTCCCTTGCCTAAGGCTTGTTGGTGAGAGGCTTTTTGTAGCATGCATTTCTGTCTCCTCAGGATGCTCTGCTAGTGGTGTTTTGAGATTGAATAGCTTCTGTCCTCCTTTTCTGACCTGCGGAGGCCGGTGGTTTCTGGCAGGTCTGGAAAGCTAGTCTTTGTGCAGGCATTTTGTCTATGCCTTTGACCTCCCAAAGGCAAGACGGGGATCTGAAGAGCTCAATCTGATGCAAGGTTAAGTGTCACGCTCGCTGGCTGTGAGGTCTTACTACCCAGCATCTGTTCTTCCCCTTGAGTTTCTGTGCGTGTAGCATATATGTGCACATGTGGAAGGTAAAGGAAGAGCTGCTGCACGTCAGAGGGGGTGCTGGACCATCTGCGACTTTTCACCTTTTACCAGCGCTCTAAATGTAGCCAATTGCCATTCTCACTAGCAAATTTGAGCACGTTCAGATTTAGCATTTATTTAGATTTCCAATATATAACATTAGCAGTTAAATGACTATTAAAAAAACATGCTAATTTCAGTGTACACCTTTTAAACTCAGTAACTAAACTGCAAATAACTAAGCTGCAAATAAATTGCGTTGTCACTTGAGCGTGATGTAAACATAATCAAACCAGATGTTTTGTCCTGAGGGTATCTGATCCTTAATTAATAGATTTATTTATTTATTTATTTTTTATTTTCTTGTTTGTTAGTTACTTTGTCAATTTAATATGCCATTAGTGAGAAAAAAAAATTGATTGATTTTTGTTTATCTGTTTCAAAGTGTTACCAGCTTATTGAACATTCATTCATTCATTCATTAATTCATTCATTTTCCTTCGGCTTAGTCCATTTATTCATCAGGGAGTGAAATGAACCGCTAACTTATCCAGCATATGTTTTACATAGCGGATGCCCTTCCAGCTGGAACCAAGTACTGGGAAACATCCATACACACTCATTCACACACATGCACTACGGCCAATTTAGTTTATTCAATTCACCTATAGCACGTCTTTGGACTGTGGGGGAAACCGGAGCACCCGGAGGAAACCCACGCAAACATGGGTAGAACATGCAAACTCCACACAGAAATGCCAACTGACCCAGCCGGGACTCGAACCAGCAACCTTCTTGCTGTGAGGCTACAGTGCTAACCACTGAGCCACCGTGTCGCCCCCTTATTGAACAGCAAAATCATAATTAGTAACTAGTAAATAGTTCATCACATTAACCTGGTGGCTTAGTAAAGACTATTTGACAATATTGCTATTGGATACATTTAAATTAAAACTACATTGGGCCTTATACACTAATAACGGCCTTGTTATTAAATCTTTTAAAAATAAAAAAAATAAAAGCCTGCCTATTTCCAAACACATGCTTCCACTAATTCAGTCGTATTTATCCTTGTTTTAATGTTAAGGAGTTTTGAGTATTTAAAATATGTGCACAAGGTTAGTAATTTGCACCTAAAAATGAAAAATGAATCCCACAGGTCTTCATATGTGTAATTAGTAAATGACACCCATTATTATTTGTATTCAAGTGTTCCTACATGATGATATTTTTTTCATATTCCACTCTTCTCACCTTGACTTAACCCCTAAATCCCTAATCTACATGGTAAAAACACATTTAACTTCTCTAATTGGGTTAGGGTTATGGTTAACTTATTTTTGACCCGCGAAGAACAAATATTTTGACCATTTGCTTGAATTTCACACATGGGAACATCACATGGGTCTGTACATTAACTGCGCAAATATTCAGGCTTCATTAGACTACATAAAAAGACCGTCACTTTCTTGCGGTCGCTCAATTTCTTTCTTGATGGACATCAGTGTCCTCCCAATCCCGACCTCGTTCTTCCTTCCACATTGCTCCGAAGAAAGCCACTGCTGACTGATTCCTGTTATTTCTGAGGAGTTTTTCTGTCCTCTCACCATCCAGTCTAATTATTCACCCTGAAAACAGAGACGAGAGACGCCCATCTATTTCTGCATCCCTCCATCCTTCCATTATTTGTCTCAACTTCCCCCAGCAGAGAACAAACACCCTCCGCCCCCACCGTGCTTAATTGTGCATATCGTCATTGGAGATATTTCAATTAATTTGGTCATTTGCTCCAGAGAGTGTCTTTTGTGTTTTCCGTCCTCCATTTGTTCCTTTTTGTAATTATAATTTTTTTCTTCAGCTTTCTACTTATGAGGGATTTCAATCAAGAAAACCTTTTCTCATCGCTCTGCTTATTTTCCAAAATTATCCTTTTTTAAATCCGTAATTCTTTTTTTTTTTTTCTTTCGATCAAGTGATTTGGTAATGTAGGCTGGGAGGTTTGGTGCAGAAGAGGCATTAAAAGTCATTCAGGTTTTTGGTTTCTGCAATCGCAGGTACTTGGGGATCTGGTCTCCTGGTGCTGCTCTTTCTGATGTTTCAGGTTTCTAGCAATTGAGTGTCTGTGAAAGCCATTTTGGTGTCAGAAAGATGAAAAAAAATAAATAAATCTGACAGCACCAGAGGCTGTGAAATGAGCTACGGCGCAAATGAAAGCGATTCAGCAGTTCAAGAGGTTATTGAGTTACGGCACAGGGGGCAGAACACCATAAACTCACCAGTGCAGATTGTGTTTGGTTACCTGCAGGTCGTCATCTGCACTCATTTACTGTTTGCTGATTTTATGGTTGAATAATTAAGTCTTGTGATTGTGTGGGTCAACAGGGTCAAGGGTTAGGTTTTATAGACTAGGTTTTGTTTTGCACTTTTTAAATTTAGAAAAAAATCTTTTTTTCCCCATTTCACAAATTTTTCACTAATCTTACTATATTCACTGATGTGTTGTGTATATTCAGTTGAAGGTGAAATTATTGGCCCTCTTGTAAAATTAATTTTTTTTCAAATATTAACCAATAATGTTTAATTGTTCATTTATTTTTCACATACAATTAGTTTTAAACTGATTTCTGTTAACTTATTTCTTTTGTATTTGCCATTATGATAGTACATAATATTTTTCTGGTTATTTACTAGGTGCTAGTATTCAGCTTAAAAAGCAGTTTAAAGACTTGAGTAGGTTAATTAGGTTAACTACACTGTAAAAAAAAAAAAAAAAAAGTTAAGGCAACCCATCACACACACGTTTTTGAGTAAACTCAACAAACAGGGTCTGAAGACCACACAACTCAAAATACTTTGTTAAAACCCTTTGTTCTACTAACAAGATTTTTTTTTCCTGTTTACCTAACAAAATATTTTTTGTTTGCTGAACGCAAGTAGACAAGGATGACCCAAATGCATCCACTAATCATTTTTAGGATTCAAATTAAATACGCAAGACATATCAAATAACTTTTTTTAATTTTATTATTGTGTCCAAAACACACTACAATAAAAAAAATTCAGTACAAATTCAAGACAGGTTTGACATAAGCGGTGTTCTGCATTATGCAAGTTTGGACACAGCTATTACTAAATGTTTCTACTGATCTGAAAATATTGTAAACTACAACATTTTCTCAAAATAAAATGACAGTTATTAGTTTTTAGCACGCACGCACGCACGCGCACATAAAAACCAAATTTAAGTAAACCTTAAAATACACTACATTGAAACAATGTAAAGCATACTATACTTTTTTTGGCAGGTCAAAATATATAAATCCAAAACAGACAAAAGCAAACCTCAAGTAAACCTCTAAACTTCTCAGTTCAAACCATGTAAAAATCATTTCAGTAAAAAAATCATTTCAGTAAAAATCATTTCAGATCAAAACAAGCTAAAATACAGTTAGCTTGTACAATTAAGTTACCCACCCCCAAATTGAGTCTTCCTCAAAGTTTGTAAAAAATAAGTTGCAGTGCCATTTGCAAAATGGCCTTGTGCAATTACAAAAAAAATAGACTCCACTGACTGCAGTCTTGGAGAGCTGGTGCCATAAGATCCATAAATATTTTGTGAATTACTTCAAAGTAAATTTGAGTTCTTGTGGGTGTTCCATATTCAGTGCATACAAGAGATCCAACAAGTAAGTGAAGGCTGCTGAAAGATCTGGAATATCCTGAAGAACAATGGCCTCTCCCAGGATTATGGAAAGGTTGATCAAAATGGATAGGGATGCAAAGCGCCAACATAATTTTCGACCATATGGAGGATTCCAATTCTTCTCTGGAGCTGTGGTCTTCAGGGTCTGTGTCCTTGTACGTGAATAAATAATGAGAAGGGACATTAATTAATATGTAAACTTAATTACTAGTTGATATTAATAAGCAGAAAAAGCAGAATGCATGTAACACTTTATGAAAGCATGCTAATCAATATAGAAATATGGTATGAAAAGAGTAATTTACCAGACTCAACTTGAGAAGCCATGCCACTTTTTTTGCATGAAAATTCTGCAATGCCTCAAAAGCTGCCCTTTTTTGACGGATTACAGCATCAGTGACCTAAAAAGAAAGTTGTTTAGAAAGGGTGTTAACAATCTCATAAAGTCTTGTAAATTCAAGCAAGGAATTACAATTGCTACAATGTCAATTACAATTTGAGAGTAGACATGTGCTTTGAGGATGGTTCACCCAAAAATTATTTCATCTTGTGAATATTTTATGTGTAAAACATATAACAATAATCTTGCTGTTTCCATCAAATGGAATTTGATAGTGGTCATGTTTTAAATATTGATAAATAAATGCATAAATAAAATGAGTTCTGTTTCATATGACAAGTTCATAACTTGTCAGACTCACTCATTTCAGCTTATTATATTATTTCTCTCTGCATGTATTAATTTCAAATGGTCTCTCAAGACAAGTGAAACATGTTTTTTATGTAACTTCTGTCATACTGTCAGAACACAACTTGACACACTTTTTGAGTGACTGCAAATGGACTTGACACAGTTAAATAGTTGTAATTAAATGTTATTAGATGGTCTTGCCTGATCAAGAAATTCTTGAATACAAAAATCAAAGAATGATGAAAGCATGTCATCATTTGTTCAAGTAATTCAGATAGAAAGGATCTAACGTTATATTCGTTGTTTTGCTAAGAATTTTGACTAGTACAACATCTTCTAAAACTTGTTTGGTAATACTCAATTCAATTCAGTTCAAGTTTATTTATATAGCGCTTTTTACAATGTAGATTGTGTCAAAGCAGCTTAACAGGATATTATAGTAAAGTCCAGATTTCAGAGTTTAGTTCAGTTCTGTTCAGTGTGGTTTAAATTTCACTGCTGAAAGTTCAAACACTGAAGAGCAAATCCACCGAAACCTCCAAAAGTCCCCATCCGAGCAAACCAGTGGCAACAATGGCGAGGGGAAAAAAAACAAAAAAAAAAACTTCACCAATTGACTAAGTGAAGGGAGAGAGAAACCAGGCTCTGTTGGGCATGACCATTATTCTTCTGGCCAAACTTCCTGTTTGGAGCTGCAGTCTAGGCACCGGAGGCTGGAGAAGCTGGACGTCCATCGTGGAAAAGCTGCAGGTGTGGGTAGGGCACCGGCAGGAGGTCAGGCTGGCCCACAGGATCAAAGCGTTGACTTTTTTTTTTTTTTGTCACTGTGGCCTTTCAGGAATCAGTCTCATGCACTCCATTCCTCCATGACCACCACAGCATCAGCTCGGGATACGGCCTGGTCCAGGATACCTTGGGATCATCTCTTCACAGGTCTTGGATCGCATTAATAGTGCTGCATAGTCTGTAGGGAGTATGAGTATCCCCAGGTGGAAATAGAAAATAAAGAAAATAATTAGCGTAGCTGCTGTTCATAATGTATTTAAACCAGATGCAAAAATGTATTGTTATAGATGAAAGTAGCAGTTATATAAACAAACATGTAAAGCATATGACAGTTTCTAACACAATGTCTGGTGCATTAAGACAGGAGGAGTGTGTTCTACAGGTGGTTGTCAAGCCAGCTCACCTGTGTGGAGCACACTCATGCATTGTGCGTTTAAAAAAATAAAAATAAAAATCGCTATTTGTTTTGAATACAAGCATACAAATTTGGAATGATGTAAAAAGTCAAAACAAGTGCACTGAACGAAGTAACCCAGAGCTACATTTGAACAGATCGTTATGTTGGGATACACGCGCACATCAAATAATTACATTTCAAATAATACAACATTAGATGACAATATGAAAATAAAGTATACATACCTATGATCTGGCAGAAACGCTTGACTGGTTAGAACCGCTCTATCACGCTCTCTCAACATTACACTGGTGAAATAGATCGGGCAGTTAGCTTGGTAGCACATTACACATGAAATGTATATATTTATATAAAGTTGATTTATAAAAACGATTAATACATGCCTGTTACTCGTCCGGAAAGAACGGACTGAATTTTGGCGAACGCATGAGCCTCAGCTACCCGGGCAGCCAATTTGAAAATAAACCACGGGAGCGCATGTGCTGTAGCTTCATAATGTGCCAACAAAATGGGGACGCATAAACGCAAAACTTACATCTTGGTGTTAGTTCAACAAAAAATTTCAAGTTTTTAACATTGAAGCACCATATTTGTTGAACAAAGTATTAATTGTGAACATTTCAAATAAAAAGTTTAGTTCAGCTTACTTGGTAAACTTTATTCAGAGAACTTTTCATTTGTTGGCTTTTTTACAATGTAGGTTAAGTTAATTGTGCAAGTTATTGGACAACAGTGTTTTTTTTTTGTAGCAACAAACATTCCTAAGAGTTCATGTAATATTATAACAAAAAATAAATAGCTAAAATAAATAATGAAATAAAAAAAATAAATAACTGCTTACATTCCAGCCAAAAACTAAAAGAAACGAGTCCATCCCCAAAATGTAGTAGTAAATTTAAACATCACTTGGAAAATATTTGAAAAATAATTTAAATTGGACAGAGTTAATAATTTTGCCTTCAACTGTGTAAAATATGTTTTTTTTAATTTGGATAAAATTAGATAAAAAAAAAAAGTGCGGTTGATTTTCTACCTTTGCCATTTCTCAAATGATGTATTGTTCTACAGCACATTTGCAGTGAAATTTACCTATGTGTGGATAGTTTGATTTCAAACATTATGTATCCTAATTATAAAAATATATCCTAATTATAAAACCATTTTTTAAATGTTTGACAATGTTAACACTTAATCGAAAACTGCACTCAAACGATTGCTTGTATTTGAATTACATTTCTTAGACTTGGGATGGATGCACATTTTTGCAACAATTTAACTAGTGCTTTTAAAAAGGTACAACATTGTAGTGTATGCAGTTTTATTCAAACTTTGCATAATTATCCATTGGGTTACATAACAATAAAATGTTTTAGCTTACAATTCGTTGGGATTTAAAATTTCTACAAGCTGAGGAACTGAGTTGCCATGAGCGAAAAGGGCTATCCTTCTGTTTAATTTACAGTAATTATCTCTTTAAAAAAAAAGCGATGTTTAAATGAGAATCTACAGTACCACTGCTTTTTATATATATCTAATTAAAGTGCACACAAAGGGATATCTTTTTCAACATCTCGTCATTAAATTGGTCGTGGGTATTGTGTGTGTGTGAATGCGTGTCTATACAGACAGACAGTTCCTCTACATGATTGTTGCATGAATGAGCTCAGTACTAAATTAGACCACCGAATGCAGCCGTCCAATCAGCAGGGACCCTCTGCCTTCAGTGGTTGAAAGGTCAGACAATGCCAAAGCCTCGCCGAAGAGAAGCAGAGAGAGGCAGGCGTGCTTTCTGTCACTCAACCCTCCATTACAGCACACACTTCCCTATTAGTGTTGCTATGGTGAAAGCCTCTCCACCCACAGGCGCGCCGGCAAAGGTTACCGTATTAAAAGGGCAGAAATGCTTCATTGCTCGCTTTCTTATTTTTCTTCCGCTCCCTTTCCAATTTAAATGCAGCTTTTCCTCCAGGACCAATGATATCATTGCGGCTTACTGTATTGTGGCAGATCAACAGATGTCGAAGCAAGCCTGACTTGTTGGTGCAACGTCACGTGAAAAATGACAACTGGGCGTGCATTTTTTATGTACGCTCACAGGGCACTTTATTAGGTACACATTGGTAGTTAGCAGGTTGGACCCCCTTCTGCATTAAAGGGATAGTTCACCCAAATATGTAAATTCTGTCATTTATTCATCCTTAAATTGTTCCAAATCAGTTTTAGTTTTTATGTTCTGTTGAACACTGGAAACCTGCAACCATTGACTTCTGTAGTATTTGTATTTCCTACTGTGGATGTTAGTGGTTACCTGTTTCCAACATTCTTCAAAATAATATGTTCAACAGAGAAAAGAAGAAGCTCAAACTGGTTTAGAACAAGTCAGGGGTACGTAAATGTTGGCATAATTTGTTTTGGGTGAACTATTCCTTTAAGAAGTGTATTTATGGTGTCGTTTATTTCAACAATGTGCTGGAAGCATTTCTCAAGAGATTTGACATGGTATTATGCAGTTGTTGCAGGTTTGTTTACTACACATCCATGGTGGGAATTCCCTTTTCCAGCACATGCCAAATGTACTCTTTTGGTTTGAGGTCTGGAGGACATCTGAGTTTAGTGAATCCAGTTTGAGATGATTTGAGCTTTGTGACATGGCACAGTGTTCTGCTGGAAGTAGCATCAAATGAAGGTTTCACTGTGGTCTTAAAAGGATTAGCATGGTCTGAATGCTCTTGCATTTAAACAATGCTCGATTGGTACTAAGGAGCCTAAAGCATGCCAAGAAAATGTTTCCCACACCATTACACCACCAGCAGCCTGAATTGTTGATTCAAGATGGGATGAATCCATGTTTTCATGTTCTTCATGGCAAATACTAAACTGTCCAGCAGAATGTCTCAGCACACATCATGACTATTCAGACCTGATAACCATTATACAGTCTTCTGTTGTCCTAGTTTTGGTTTATGCATGTGCATTTTACATGCTCACAGGAAAAGCAAAGTCTGGTCAAAAAACACAATGACAGGATTTTTTTATGTGGCAGTATACTTGTTCCTGCTACTTGCAAATGAGCTTCTATGTTGTTATTGCAACGCTGGTAAAATGACGCCTATCAACTTGTTCTAGGTCAAAAAAAAAAAAGGGATTTATCAGATTGAGTGTGTTTTTTAATAAGTATAATTGAGTTCAATTTAGAAAGTCGTACAATTATATCTTTCATTTAAACAATAATTGATTGCAAAGCATTTTTAGTTTCGGTTTTGGCTAAGTCCAGCTCAGAAATATTGGTTTTGGCCTTGAAAATGTTCATCCCTAGATTTGGGATTTGATAAATCTTCGCACCGCTGGCCTCACTCCACTCCCACGACTCTTAGCCCCACCCGCACTTGTCACAGCTACCAAATCGACCAATGACAGATCTTGCATTCTGCGTTGTTGTGATGGGTTGATGTTTGCATCAGGGTAAGGCAAAGATAATGTGAAAGTGTAAACTGGACTTTAGTGACATAACATTTCACATGATGAGACCTTGTGACTTATATTGTAGAATGTTTAAGTTAGTGTAAAATAAAAATATACAATGTTTATTTTGCACGTTGTTTTGATATTTAAAGTCTGCTGGAGTTGAGATGCTTTTCTGTTGATGTCGGTTTGATGTCTTCAGCTACAATATATTTAACCATGCCCTTCTTACAGTTAGTATGCTACAAGGGCATGATGCACAAAAAGATAATACTCTATATTCTTTTTCAGTTGGAAGTACATCAGCATACTGAAATAAGTCTTCTCAACTTCCGGTTCATGCGGGCGTTAAAATATTAGCCACCACTTTTAGTTTTATTTCAAGTTTTAATTATACAATTTTTAGTTAAAGTTAAAGTTAAAGAAGTTAATTAAAAAAGAAACCACATTAAACTAAACCAATAAATTAGAGCTTACTCACACTAGGTAAAGTTGGCTTGAACCGTGCAGAAGCGCGCTTGTCCTCCTTCCACTCTCCTCCAATGGCCTGCACTCACACTGCATTTTTACCTTCCGAGCCGGAGCACGCTTCATCAATGATGCGACTGTTCAGTTTAACAGGAAGAGAAGCTCTCTCGCTCAGCACAGTGGACATTGCTTTAGTTATATCGTTTTGTATTATGTTTAGTCGTTTGGGATGCAGTTACATGCAGTCAAATATTTTGTGGAACAGATCCACCAGGTTTTGCTGAAGGTGGCAGCTGACGTGCAGCGAGGGGTTTGCGTCTTTAATAAACCATGACAGTTCGTGTTCATTGAAAAGTAAGAATGATTAATAAGTCCATATGAAACCCAAAGTGTCCCAAAGTGACGTCGCATCTTCAGTTTCTGACTCAGGCGCGCTTTGCAATCACACATCCGGGCCAGTGCCGGGCAACTGAACCACGACTGGGCACGATTTGGAGCACTCACACTTGTCAAACGAACCGGGAAAAGTGCCCGGGCATGGTTCGGATAGTCTAGTGTGAGTGGCACCCTAAGTTTGACCCTTTAAAGTGTATTTTAGTACTTTGCATTTTTAAATATATTATCTTTTTTTTTTAAATCTATTATATTACCTTTCTGTGTAATTTGATACAATAAATGCAGCTTTGGTGTATACAAGATATTTTTTACAAACTTACTCACACTTTCAAATGGTATATTTTATATTTAAGTCCAAATACCTGTGGATTACGGTGCAAAGTGACTGCAGTTTTAAATAGCGTGTGTGTGTGTGTGTGTGTGTGTGTGTGTGTGTGTGTGTGTGTGTGTAACGGGCAGCTGCTCATTTCGGTGTTCTGTGTCCTGAGGTGTGCTTCTCTCCTCTCCTTGCCCTCCTGAGCACTGATCAGAAGAAAAGTTCACTTATTTTGATTTTAAAACACAGTACCCGCCCCCCCCTCCACAACAGTGTCCTTCCTTCCTGCTGCACTATAAAGAGCAGAGCAAGAGAAAAAAGTGCCAAAGATGGGAGATGCTGTCCTCACTTGTAAAAGAAAGAGGGAGGAGAGGATTGAAGCCGACATCAAAGAAGGGTGTGTGTTCAGCAGAGGTGTGTGTGAGACGGGGCGTCAGCGGGGGGGATCTTCCCTCTTCAGGATGTCTCTGGTCCTGATGTGACTTTGATGAGCTCCTCAAAGCTCATGTGCTCGGAGCAGGCCAGCCCGCGGTCGTATATCATGAGTAAGGGTACTTGATGGAGTTTGCTGCTTTTGATGACTTTGAGAAATTGATCTCCATGCATTGAGCCGTGGTACCCTTTTAGGGTATTGACGTTCTAGTCTGGTATGAAGTTCCACTTCTTATTGTCATCTAATGCATCAGTCTTGCATTATGTGGAGTTTTTTAATCTTTAGTGACAAAGATCCTACTTTTAGGATGAGTTCTTGGTTGGTTTCAGTAATGCTTCTTTTCATATTTGGAGGAAAAAAAAGATTTTCCATGTCGTAGTGGAATATATATCGAGGTACTTTTATGAAAGAGCTTTTAGAGGAGAGATGCTTCCATTGACGTATTTTCTGGTCAGATACACGGGGTGGGCAGGACTTTAAAAAAATATTTTTTCCTTTTTAAATGTGAGTAGACTTTAGTCCAGAATTTAATTTAGTTCTTATTTTGAGACATTTTTTATTATTAAGCATCAGTTAATTTGGTTTCTCAATTCATTTTTCATTTTGTCTTACCATTATTTTCATAAAAAAAGATTTCTTATTAGCTAGGGTTAGAAATTCTTGCAACCATTGTTTTGATTTAATAGGTTAATAATGATTCTAACTTGGTTCCTTGGGCAACCATAAACAGCCTTTTGCTTATATATTATGGAAAATTAAAGAGCATTTAATGTAAAATTTAAGTATTTATATTTAACTGCAGCTTATTTATGGTGTTAATAATAGTATTCTAATGTTAATGTTTTTTTTTTTTTTTTGTTTATTGCGAAAAAATTTTTTTAATGATATTTAAATACATTTTATATGTTGCAAAGTAGTTCCATTTTAAATGTTATTTTATTGGGCTTTCTATTCAAGTTATTATAGTTCGTATAAACGAAAGTTTAAAGTTATCTTACATCTAATTATCTTGAAAATAGAATTGTCAACACTGATTATGAGTGTTTAATTAAACAGAACTTAACATATGATATAAAAATATACATGTGTATATATAAATATATATATATATATATTGATTTTATTTATTTTATTATTATTATAATGTTGTTTTTTTTTTGAAGGGTGTGAAATTGAAGTTGCTGGATATTCAGCGATCTCTTTCAAAGAAAATTAGCAAGTAAATAAATTAATTATAAGCCATTATTGGCAATCATTTTTCCAAATAAATGCACAATGAGACAATCCTTCCTTTCTTTGCCTCTCATGTGGGTGTGCATAGTGAAAAATTGCTTTCCGAACTCTAAACTGTGCTTGGTTATGTAAGTCCAGACATTTTCATTGGAGGAGACAGAATCTCTCTCTCTCTCTCTCTCTCTCTCTCTCTCTCTCTCTCGCTCTCTCTCTCTCTATCTCCCTCACTGTGACAATAACGCCAATCCATCAACACTGCCAAAACAATGACAACACGAGCTTTGAGTGAAAACTGTTTGATTTTGAGTGTGTTTGTGGATTGGCGTTATTGTCACAATGAAGGGCATCGCTCTGTACATCCCACTATAGAGCATAACGCTATAGCTGAGTGTGTGTGTGTCATCTGTTGTCAGCCAAAAGAGTGTCTTGTCTGAGTGCTGCACTTTGTTGGTGATTCTCTTGAGGAAAAGTAGCACGGTATTGGTTGTATTCCTAACATGCAGCATTCTCTCTATGCTAGGTGCCGTTGAAGACCTCGGAGTGCTTTTACAGAGCGCTGCGTTTTCTGCAGTTCTTTTGTCTTTAGTGCCAAAGCTCCTGCTTTTATGGACCGGCCTTGGCTGGCTTCAGTCATGCATTTATCTTTTCATAGATGGAGAAAGAGTGCAGCACTCCACTATTTGCCTATTGGAGAATTGAATCGTGTATTGAGAAGATGAGCAATAAGTGTTTGTGGTAAAAACATGCATTTCTGGAAAAAGTGGATGATTATTTTAAAAGAAAAGGTGTCTTTTCTTATGATCGCCAACATGTTATATGTCGATTGTTTCATATATATATATATATATATATATATATATATAATATTAAGAGACATGCTACTTTTCTTAGCCAGTACTGATTGCCAGTCATCTAGAGTGATATCTACAGATTCCTTTTATACTTTTTTTTTTTTTTTAATTTAAAGAAATAATCCTCCCAAATTAGAAAGAAATGTAAATAAAAAATTAAAGCTGCAAGCAGCGATGAAAGGGACCTCGCACCCAGGCTGACCGCCACCCAGTGGCCTTAGGATAACAGAGAACAGCGGACAGTAATAATTTAAGCCGATATATTAAAATACCTGAGAAAATCACTGATTTATGCCAAACTTCCTTCTGTCAGCAGGTGGCGCTATGACTGAGACTATATTGGCTTGTAGATGTCTTCAGGAGAGGAATCTCATCGAACCTGTGCATTTTCAGGCAGATCAGATAGTGTTTGGTTGAGTTATAAGTGCTTCCTCCTCCATGGCGAAGCATTGCACTTTCTCAGTCCGCCACGGACACGCTCAAAAACTCTTGATCTTCGCAATTTAACATCGCCAAGGCCTTTAGATGACAATACCCAATTTTGGTGTTGATCTGATAAATTCCCTAGGAGGAGCTTGTTAAAATACCACGCCTGGAAATGGCAAAAACTGCACTTTTTCGGCAGAGGAAGTTTAAAAATATCTGACTTTCTGTTGGGTTTGACATTTTGCTCCAAGAGACGTTTTTTTTGTAGGTTTTGGTATGTTTTATGTGCGCGCGAATTTTCGTACGTGTGTGTGAAACGTAGCTGGGGGGCCAGTCCGTCAAGTGTGCATAGGTGACTCTGTCGAGTCATTTTGCCACACCCACTTCCGAAACCTATATCAGACGTACATTTTCGCCACTTCTGGGGCGTGTGCAAAGCTTGGTGAGTTTTCGAGCATGTTTAGAACCTCAAAATCGCGATTCATTCCTGAGAAGAATAAACAGCACAATTCCAATAGGGCCTACGCACCGTAGGTGCTCGGTCCCTAAATATGTTCGTCTATTGGTTGAGTGCTTTTAAAAAAAAAAAATAAATAAATAAATACCCCCCCAAAAAATTCTGAAGAATAAATGAACATTTCTTCACTTTTTAAATTTAATTCTTAATCTTACTAAACATAGTATTTTCCATAAAAGTTACAAGTATATACATTTTTATCCCAAGATTAAATTTTTTTTTTCTCTTCTGAGCTTTTGGAAAGGAGAGAATGTGTCCCACAGCTTGTTTGTCATGTCCACTCACCTGTGTGGAGTACACTCAGAATTGTGCGGTATTGTTTTCCAAGAAGCATTAAAGAGTGCTTTTAAGGTGCCTGGTGCAGATGGAGAGACAGCGCTTGTCCTGCAGGTGGTTTGTCAAACCCACTCACCTGCGTGAAGCACAATAAGAATTACATAATGTAAAGAAAGTGTCTGGTGCATACGAAGAGGGGGGAGTTGGTCACCTACAGGTGGTTTGTTGTAATGTGCTTAATTAAAGAAAAATTGGGCTATAATACTATTGCTTCATATTTTTAGGGAGTGTGAAGTTTCGTTTTATATTTGTATAAAACGTTTTATATTTTTATATTTGTATATTTGTTTTATATTCACTATAAATGTGAAATCTGACGCCTGAGAATATTGCAGTGTGCTGAATCCAACGGAATAGCATGCCGAAAAAAAGATGGTTTGACTCGAACATGAAGATTATATATGCGCAATTGCAACAATATATGGTTTATTCATGGTCAATCCATCTTGTGCATTTTCATAAAGAGTACTTTATTTTACACTGGGTCCAATATGACCCAGGGTTAAATGTTTTGAATGTGAAAAGCCCCGTAGTCTCTCTGAAGCAATGGAGAGGGGAAGGGGGAAAAAATAAGCGTATGGAGTCATGAATAATTCATTAGTCAAAAAGTGTGGGAACTCTACATTCATTTTAGTTATTGCAGTTTTGTCTTTTGTTTAGATTCTTTTCATTCATTTCTCCCACCATCTCATAGTTTACACATCCATAAAATGGACATTTTTGGAGTCACTCCAAAATGTTTGCACATCAGTGGTGTTTTTTTTTCTTTTCCTTTTAAAGCACTTTTGACTTTTCTTATAAGTTCTATAATTTTTTTTTTATCCAAATCAATTTCAAAACATTTTCTGTTTAAAAAATGAAAAGGGAAAAATGATTTAATAAGTCTAATGATGATTTAATCATTTTCTCATACATTAGAATGTGTACTCTACACGTCATAAGTGTTGTTAAATTTTTTATACAAAACATGGGTGAAAGTGCTCTTACACATTTCTTAGTGTAACAGAAATGTTTATTTAGGTTTTTTTTTTTTTTTTTTTTTTAAGTGTTTGTTTGTGTGTATATAATGAACTTTAACAAGTATACACTTAGATTCAGTATGATTTCTTTTGAATATAAAGTGACTTTTTTTTTAAGCAATTGCTGCAGACAACCAAAATAGGATGCATTTCTCATCCGTTCTCATAATTGAATACCTTAAACATAATAATAATTTAATAATAAGAAACATAATAATAAAAACTAAATAAGTAAGTGTTATATGTGTTTTATGGTTGCTTAAGTAGTTGTCTACTCGTTGTTTAGTGGTTGCTAGGGTTTTTTGGGTGGTTAATTAACATTAGAACCGAGTCCACCTGCAAGTGTATCTGATATCTAAAAATATCCTGTAACCATCAATACTAAATGTATGCCCAGAAAAGGCATCCGAAATGGACAGATGTAACACAAGCCAAAAGCAGCAGTGAACAGCAGTGGAATTTGTGCCATTCTCAGTGTGAATCGCTTCGGTTGAGAAAATCCTCGCAGTTGAAAGCCCCTCTGCAGACACACACAGACAGCTGCCTACAACTGTCAGGCCTTTATTACGACCTCACTTGAAGTTATTAGACAGTGTTCCTGTCTTCAGCCGTTCTTGTTTAAAACTCCTTTTGTCTTCTCTTCATTTTCCGTCTCTGCCTCCACAGGAGCAGCCGGCAGCGTCTTCTGTAACAGAATGTTCCGGATCTTCCCCTTGCTGCGCTCGTGTGTGTGTGTGTGTGTGTGTGTGTGTGTGTGTGTGTGTGTGTGTGTGATGGTAACAGGGAGCAAGTTATGATGCAATTTGATGTTTTACTGTATATTAGATCAGGAGGGATTGTCAGAAAATATCATTCTGACAAAACACTCTTAACCTAGTCTGAAAAAAGTGGTTTTATGTCGATAAGATGTCTTCGTTCCTTGCATAAAACATGGAGCTGTCAGAATTGGGTTTTGGATGCAGAAGTGCTAGCCATTTGTATTTTTGAGATATGCATGTGATATTGGATTTTCTATGCTTTGAATTTAACTTTGCTTTCAGACAAGTTTATTAAACCTCTCTTTCTTCTGGTACAGGTATTGTTTAGTGGATGGTTGAAATGTTGATGCCTTATTTTTTTGAGTGATATGCTGCCTCTGAATATAATGTAAAAGTTAACACCAGAATGGTAGCATAAACGGTCCAGAGGAACTTTGAAAACACTGATATGGAAAGGTTTTGCCTGATACCGATAAAACTAAATATTTGGAAGAATAAGGTTGAATTGCACATAATTCACTCAAAAATCAAAACGTCATGAAATCAAGTGAGCACATGTGACATAATTGTAAACTAACAAGCAAAATTTAATGGAGATCGGACCGTAGGCACTATAATAATAATAATAATGATAATAATAATAATAATCTCTCGACTACCTAATTGCACATGATTTGGACAAGTAGAAATAATCCATAATTTATTATCATATTATATCAATATCCATAGTTTCTATATATCAGGCAGACAATTGTTATTAGGTGCAGGGTTCTCATGGGTCCTGGAATTTCTGTCTCCAGACATTGAAAGTCAGGGAATGTTTGTTTGTTTATTTATCGTCAAATCATATAGAGGATTTATTTTATTTCAATTTTTTTTTCCAAAATCCGAGGTAAATTATATATTGTTGTTCCCATAGTGGCTATTCAAATACTGTAAAACAGTAATCGAGCTTAAACAATTTTAATATTTAGCAGCGGCCTGTTTTTCCATTCATTAGATGTTATGGAACTTCAGCTTTTTAATCAGTGATAGTCAAGGAATTTGATATCTGGCTTAAAGTGGGAACCCTGTGTGTGGATTATGATAAGTCTAAGCATTTATCATACTGATATGGCCATAAATATTGTACATCCCTAATTGAAACTCTTATACTTTTACACTGTTGTTTTTGTGGGTTCTGCTGAGAGGAAACGTGCACCATTTTAGCCACTAAAAACGCCATTTAAACTGGAATCCTCAAACACACTTTCAGTGTGATTTCAATCTGGATGAAGCTCTGATTTGACTCTTTTTGGTCTTGTTTTAATAGCAATTGAGTGGGCTAACTACATAGATCTGGTATCCCTGAAAGCAATACCAATAAAGTGTAAGGAAATAAATGGTACACTTTTAGGCTTCCGCTCATAAATATGAACAAATGAAATTGGAACAATGGCATTTAGCCATCAGGTATATTTCTGTCGAGTAGAAGGGCATAAGTTATATTATGCCACTAATTAAACAGTCAGTAATAAAAAATAAATCATTAAAGAATAGTGACTTAAAATGGTGTTTTCTTGTGGGCATCACAGATGAAGTAATATTCAGGTGAGAATAGTGGCAAGCATATAATAATGCTGAAAGACTTAATTGCAGATGTAAAATTGTATTATTGCATTTATTTCATCCATTTATTTATTAATATTTGCTATTTAGATTTATTTATTTTCAGGGGAACAAATCTACTCAGAAGTGACTATGACCTTTACAGTGTTGCATAACCTTTATATTTTAACTACATTGTTATTCACAACTTTCTATTCATCAAACAGCCTCTTTTTTTAAACACTGTTTCCAAAGAAATATTATGCAACATAGCTGTTTTGAGGATTTTTTTAAATATGTAATTGAAAATAATCAAATGTCTTTACAATACTAAATCACCATATTAGTGGGCGTTCATGTATCGCGCCCTGCACACAAGTTTTCCTCTCCTACCGTTATTTCCAACATGACATGCTGATATTTTCCAGGCACACCTAGCTGTAAGCATCTCAAATTTCAGAATGGTCCTAATCATGTGACTAGAACTAACCAATCAACATCATACGTTGAAAGGAATATTCACATTTCAGTAATAACGCTTGACTAATTTCCTCAGACAAACGCAGTGCACCCTAATACTGCAGTGCTTATTAATTTTCTCCATCAATAAAACTTGTATCAGAGCTACAGCAATGATTTGTCAGTTTGTCATCCTCTGAGATGCCACAGAAGTGTGAGTTAAAAATTGGAGTACGAGTTGCAAAATTGAAGGAAACGATTTGTGAACGTCCCTTTAGAATTATTTATGGAGAATCATGTGACACTAAAGACTGCCGTAATGATGCTGAAAATTTAGCTTTGCTTTCAGATATATACATTTTAATGTTACATAATATGAAGCAAAATATTTTTAACATCTTTTTAAAAATTATAATATTAATTTCCCAACATTGACTGTATTTCTGATCAAATTAATGCGTCTTTGGAGAGCAGATATGACTTTTGAACTTTTGAAGGGTTAACAGGCAGCGTGCTATGTACCATCAGTACTGCAGAAAGACTGGTGTTATAATTATCAACCTGGTGCCAAAGTAGTGTTACTTTTGAACACCCTCAGTAGATTGGATACAAACCCTCTCTGTTCCTTTTTTCCTTTTTTTTTTTGTTCTGTACGTCTCCTGTGAAGAACGGAGATCTTGGGCACCAGAAAGGGAGAGTGCCAGTGAGCGTGTGTGTTAGTTCTCTGCAGGAGCTCTGCTGCAGTCTCCTCATGAGAAGACACTGAATATTCTGCTAGCTGTAATTGTGGTGGAGGAATACCGAGGTGCTTTCTGATCTTCCACTTGTTTAAATATCTCAGCAGAAACCCATATTTTACCTCTTGCTAGCACCCTGAACAAATTTTTCGCAGTATGATGGCGTCCTTTCCAAGGGCATCTATGGGGATTTCTTTGGATTGCACATCTAGTTTTTTGTCTACTAGGTTTTTTACTGGCCCATTATTAAGTTATGATATATTTGCTTATAGATTAAGTAAAAATCTTAGGGATGTATTTATTTAATTTGCTTATTTTTCGTCCTTTTGTCAGAAGAAAATCCAATGTCGTCTTTTAAAAAGAGTAAAGATGCTGTTAGATTAGCTGTATTTTGTAGGCCTATTGTGTATTGTTAATTTTATATAAACGTATAAAGTACATCGTGCATGCGTCACTTTTAAATCAAGCACTTTTTGTTCCAGTTTTTACTGAAATGCTTCAGTTTTGCCTCATCAATGAACAATATTCTATCTGAAAGCACTTTAATCGTATAATGTGTATTTCATATTGTGCTTGTTGTATTTCACTTTTTGAAACTGCCATGAACCGTTCACTAGCAACCTTTTTAATGTAAAATGAATTAGTATTATATAATTTATTTGTTTTTGCTATTTTAAGCCTGTAGAGCTTCGTTTTGAATTCTCATTTTCCCATATATTTATTTGTATTGTATTGGATGCAAGGGAATTCTGGTGAACGGGTTATTTGTTTACTTTACTCTTGTCTTCAGAAAACTGTTGTATTGACACATCTGGTCTAGAATGATCACAGTCAGCCTAATCGGCACATGCTGATCACGGAACAGGTTCAAACACAGACTCGGATTACATATGTATTGGTCTTGTCAATGCAGTTCTTCGGTCAGAGTAAATACGTTCGTCGTAATACACAGAGCAAATAACCTCCAAACATTTTCTTGCAACGGACGTCTGTGTGCACAACGTGACATGTCTGAATCAGCAAGGCCAACAATTGTTTGATCATTCCATTCTAATTGAGGAAGTCAGGGTTGAGCAGGTTGAACTGCAGTGTTTTGTTCGTGCTGCGTACTGAAGCCTCGTGCCCTGTGGTGAAATGCCATTTTTTTCAGGGGCACGAAAAGAGGCGTCGGCTGTTAGAAGTCATTACGTCTGTATGAGAGAAAATCACTTATACACACAGCTCCTTTCATTGAGAGCTGTGAGGAATCGGAAGGGGAAAAAAAAAGAGTGAGACATTTTTATCATAACCTTGGAACTTTTTTTACAAATAGGATTTCAAATATTTCTCCTCCCAAGGCTGCCATTTCATCACATGTTCTCATTTTTCGAATGCTGTTTTGATGAGTGCCTATAACCGCCGCTCTGTAGATAATGTGTTTATTTGCAGATCTTTGTTTGAACGGATTTCTTTAACAAAGAGTTCAGGGCCTGATAGGGCGGTGTTATTGAAAGTATATAAAACATCATTTGACTCAGAGCCTGGAAAGTGTCGTTTTTAAGATTTCACTCACTTCAGACTGAGACACGGATTTGTTTTTTATTTTTTCAGGCTCGTTTCTCATCCAGTGTCGCTCTCATGTGCTCTTCATCCAGTTTACAACCGTCCATCTCTGAAAACACTCCTGTTATTGTCAGAAATTGTGTTCTGCCTTTGAGCGGATCGGACGCCCGGAGCAATTTAAATGCTAATTTTTGGACTATTTACTGACAATTACCAGATAATTGAGTTGTTTTCAGTGTTTGTTTTTTTTTTCCTTCTTTTCTTTTCTCAGAACTGGATAATGTCGATTGACTAGTTATTGTAGTTGCGTTTTTTGTTATTTCAGTGCATACGAGGGGATTTCAATTATAATAGAAAGATGGCCTCTTGTACTGAGATCTTAATGTTTTTTGTAAGTGTTTTTGTTTATTCAGTACAGAATTATATTACCAACTGGTAAGGCTAATATACAAAGCCAATGTTTGCTTTGCTGAATTTCAGGTCATTTTGTGTGTGCTAATAAAAGTAGATTGTTTATTATGTTTCAAAGACCATTGTGCGATAAAGGTAGTACTCTATTATTATCTGTAGCTGGTTTACATGTTTTTGCATCACAAGCCTTTTTTTTTTCTCCCCCTCGCTCTCCAATATCTGGATCCTTAAGTTCCATTACTCAAATATTGCTTACACACAAAAAAAGGTTATGTAAATCTGTTGAGTAAAGTGTGGTAGTCAAACAGCATTCTGCAAAGGAAATTTACTTCAGAGAATGCAGGTATCATAATTGTAGGCAGATTTGTCTTTTCTAATATGAGGCTTATCTTCACTCATTAATGTTGCCAGATATTGGTAGGAAATAAAATTGGAACAGAGGAACAAGTCCATAATAAACTGAAATAAATCAAAAATACTTGCACTGCAAATAAGACAAAAAAAATCACAAATTGCATCTGCCTGCTTTCACAGCTCCATAAACTCCATCACCATAAACTTTATGAGCCAAGCCCAAGGATACTTATAATAAGTGGACTTGGCAACACTTACAAGAGGGTGCTCTTGTATCACACTTGACTATAAACAAAACATGAATCTTTGGTGACTTGGTTGATTACTTTGGTCCAAATTTTTTGTGAATAAACTTAGCACTAAGGATTTGTTTACTGCTGTAGAAGTGGAAGTTCCATACGTAGACAATGAAGATTATTGGGAATATGTTTTTGTCGCTTCTGAAATAATCAGTTATGTAATGTTGTCAAGTGTGAGATTATAAATTGGGACTTATGCACTTACATACATTTTAGAAAAATGCAATTTTCACCTGTTATTATTTTCTGGTAAATATGGTCAGAAGACAAGAAAATATAGTGGAATGTGGAAAGAAACTCAGTTGTTAACCATGTCAAAGTAAATGTATATTTTACAACAGACGTTTACTGTTACATTATAATAAATGTAAATGAGTCAATGATTCGATGTGTATTTCGATACTAAACTTGATACGTTATCTCAATATTGTATGCTTAAAAGAGTTCAGTATTAATATTATTTCTCAAATATCAGTAAAACAATCTTAACCGTAATGCTATTATAATATGTAGGTCTACTGTTGTTTAAGATGCTACATTAATGAGTACATCATTATACAATGTAGTACATAAAGATGGAATTGACATTTTTGGGTGATTTATACCTTTTATATGCAGAAAACACTCTCTTTGATAAACTTTCAAATCATGTTGTTTGCTTCAGTGATAAGCATTGTCATTGTGATTTTTATATTATGAATTCTCAGAATTATGTATTTAAAGAATTACATTTACACCCCTAATTACATGTATTGGTTGCTATTAATAGAACAATGTTGCACATAAATAATAAATCAAATAAAGAAAAAATAACTGGTATGTATGCAAGTGTTTTGTGAATCGTTCTGTATTTTTTGTGTATAACTTTAGGTCTGGAGTTGAATGTCAATTAAAACGCTGAGCAAACAAATCAATGAAAGTTTATTTGTATAGACTTGCACTTTTCATGATGCATCATTTCAAAGCAGCTTCACATAAAGTGTGATTCTACTTTACAATTGAAAGTAATATAGTTATCAGAGGTTATTATGTATGTCAAAGAAATGTCTGCTTTGCTGGAATGTGCAGTTCTTGGGCAATACAATCATGCAGGTTATGTTGCTATTCAAGCATGATGATTAAAGCGACAATTACATTCTGAGATCATGATTACAACGTAAGGAAAGTTATACATTTTAAAAGTTGATTTAGAGTTTCAAACTGGAGCTGTCACGATCTCTGGTTACTTCACAATGGGTATGCCAAGGTAGAATAAAAAGGAAAACGGACAGAGTCAAATGTGTCAGTTTTGTTTTTAGGTTTTCAAACCAAATGAACCAAGAGGTTTACAAGTGTGGCAAATGACATATTTACATACATGTATATACTTTGTAGCGTTATATGAAATGTTAAATATTGTAAATCTTTAATATAGCATTCTATTCCAAGGAAAAAAATGTTGATGGCCTGCTTGCTCCAAGCCTAACATCGAATTACTGTCATTTGTTCTCTTAAATGTCATTTATTTGCATCTTAAATGTCATCTTTCATCTTAAATTTATATTTATGTTAATTTCAAAAGGCACAGATAAAAAAAGACGGGTAGATTAAACACTGCAGGCACATGCGCAGACTCCAGGGTTTTCATTTTATGCAAAAAGCAAAAATATATTTGTAATTTTCTTTTCTTTTATTTATTTTGTAATATTTTGTTATTTATTTATTTATTTATTTATTTATTTATTTATTTATTTATTTATTTATTTATTTAATCAATATTATTCTTTATTTTGTTTTATTTTATATGGTTTTGTTTTTATTTTTTTAATTTAATGTTATTTTATACATTTTTTTATTATTCTTTTAGAAAAGATTATTATTATTATTATTATTATTATTATTATTATTATTATTATTATTATTATTATATAAATTACTATGAAAGCAACACAATTACATTATAAAGCAGTTTCAAGTACTTTATCCAAAACCTTAAAAACAGTCAAATTCAATCAGTTGTTTTTAAAGAATTTTCATCACCCATGCGGACCCTGTAGTGTGAACACCGCAAAATGGACGCTAAAGACATGTACAGCTTATTGTTTTCATCAAAGCTTATAACCACAACTCTGTGTTTGTGTGCAGGAATCGAGTGTCCCCGAGGGTCTCGAAACATGCCAGGTGGGATGCAGGTGGCAGAGCCGTACAGTGAAGAAGCCATGCTGTTCACTAAAGAGCTGGTTCTTCAGAGAGAGGTAAAGCTCCTGTCATTTACACTCACTTTGTCGCTTTACTCTTCTAGACTTTTCCATTTGGTGCGGTTGACATGACAGCGCCTGTGATGTTTTGGTCTCGCCGGTCATTTCTTGACAACTATCTGTCCGTTCTCTTCTTGCTCTGTCTCCTCACTGCTGTCTTCACTTGAGAGACTTTTTTTGCTATATTCAGAGCTCTCGGCTATCTGGGTGTTTCGGTTACTCTATGAATAGCGGTCACAGGAATTACACAGAAATTGAGGAACTACAGATATGATGGTTCAGACGCTTTATGAGGAAATCGCACACTATTCTTACCTTCTCCTGAGGGTGCTTGACGCCGCGCGGGTGCCGTTTCCATTAATGTTGTGTGAATGAGGTTGGCGGTGCGTGCGGGCTTAATGAGAGGAGCTTTTTTTAGAGCCTGACTTGAACCTGGTCTTTACTGAGGGACTGGACGCTGCTGAGAATTACAAAAGAGGTAGCGGAAGCCGGAAACATAAGAAAAGAAAGTCCTAATGACCTCCATCGCCCCCGCAATGAAACAAAAGCCATGCAGGCTACAAGGAATAGAAGTTCTTGAGGGAAAGAGTGGGCTGTCGTCTACTTGGTCTCTTGTTGACTACGTTTACATTGGACATCAGTAATCGAATTATTTGCCTTAATCTGAATAAGACAATAATATGATTAAGGTGTTTACAGTCTATACTGCACTTCAGTAATGCAACTAAAATAGGGATACTCCATATGTCTTAAATTGACTACTGTTTAGGTGGATTATGACTTTAGTCAAATTAAGGTAACCAAAAATTGCTGTTTACATGGTAGACACTTAATCAGAGTACCGTCTTTAATCGTATTAATGTAAAAGTACTCACTAGGGGTGCAACAATGCAGATTGCTCCTGGTTTGGTTTTAGGTTCACTGTTTCGGTACAGTTTGGTGTTTAATGTGTTCAGGACACCGTCAAACAAAAATAAAGAGAACTCTACAAAATGAATAGAATACTGCAAGGATGAAAGAATGTAGGCATTTCAGTCGTAGAAAATATTATTTTTTATTATTTAGAGATGATAGAGTTATGGAAAACATGTAGTAAATACGATATGTAGTCATTTCTAGATTACACATGCTCGATTTCATAAAATAGAAGAAATGTGGTTGAAAATTTCCGTGACTCATATTAATAAGCATATTATTATGTTTCATTAAAGAATGTGACTGCAAAGAATGGTATAACTAAGTCTATATTTTGAAACTAAATATGCAATAATACTGTTTGCCCATGCATAATATAATAATCATCGTAAAACAAGAATCGTAATCCATGACCTTTTCATAGTTTCATAAGCCTTGTTTATTCATTTAATTAAGCAGCATAAAAAGCATTTTCTGGGGTGTGTGTGTGTGTGTGTGTGTGTGTGTGTGTGTGTGTGTGTGTGTGTGTG
>CAIGQW010000596.1:6060547-6083844 GCA_903798125.1 Danio choprae
CACACACACACACACACACACACACACACACACACACACACACACACACCTCCGTAGTGTCTCTGTCTGAGTGTATCACTGTGCATTTTGTCTTTCTTGTATGCATGGCTATGAGTTAGTGTAGCGTCTTTACCACTTGAGTGTATTATGTCTGTTTGTTTTTTTGCATCTGTATTTGAGCATTTTATGTCAACTAAGGCTTAGGCGTTCAAATGTAATATCTCCATGTTCATAGACGAAAGATGGTTAGTGAAATGACTATTTTAATTATAGTTTGCGTATTTTACGATTTTAATTTGTGTGGGTCAATAATAATAATAATAATAATAATAATGATAATAATAATAATAATAATTATTATTATTATCATTATTATTATCATCATCATCATCATCATTATTGTTGTTGCTAGTTAAATACTAATAATCTAGATGTATTATACAACTAATAATAATATAAATAATTGTTGTTGCTGTTGTTGCAAATATTTTGCTGCTTTTACAATTTAATTTTCATATTAATCATAAATTCTTTTTCTAAACCATTTAGTTACCATTGGCTGTAAATGTTTCAGTTTACATGCTACAAGATAACCCAAAATACACCGTTTATTGATTTAAAATTTTTGCTTTGCAGTAAATGGGTAATAAAAACATCGCTGTGAGTGTAAACGTAGCATCCTAATTTAATTATGACTTAACAAACGACTGCTCCTGCAGCTCTTCCCCCCCAAAATACTACAGAGGCTTTGATGTGGACCTTTTTGACTCATGCCTGTAAGCAACGGCACAGCAACACTCTGGCAAACACCCATACAACCCACAGCATGGAGTTCTGCCATTACATAAGCCGTGCATCCTAACATCATTACTTAAGATCATCTCCATTTCCATGTCTTTCGCTCGCTCTCATTTGTTCAGTGTTGCTGATCAGTGGAGCCCACCACCTCTCTCTCTCTCTCTCTCTCTCTCTCTCTCTCTCTCTCTCTCTCTCTGAATAATTAATGGTGTGTTTGACAGGCAGGACACACACTCTGGGCGGCTGAGCTCCTCTGGGAGAGTGCTAGGCTGCGTTTACACTAGTGCATTTTTGTTTTGAAACGCAGAACTTTTGCTACCGTTATGTCGGGTAAGCACACTACTCTATAGTTTCGACTCCCAAAAGTAGACTTGCAAAGCCCATTTTAGCCGTAGATGAACCAAAACAAAAACTGGTGAAAAAATTAAGGCATGGTTACACATTTTCTGTCTTATTCGCTCATTTGGATCATTGAATTTTCTTCTCGATTCGTCAAGCCTCTTTTATGACCATATACAGTTTAAGTCTGAATTATAAGCCCCCCCCACCCCAACTTTTTTTTCACCAATTTCTATAAATGGAGAGAATATTCTTTCAACACAGTTCTAAACACAATAGTTTTATATAGTAGTTTAACAGGTTGAAGAAATTGAGACTCAGCGCATATTCTGTATGTTTTCAAAATGCCTCAATGTTTTTTTTTGTTCATTTGTTTTAAATGTGAATTAGACATGCCAATATTCAATCATTCAATATATCATGATAATGAACATGGACAACATTGGGCACTTTGAAATACTGTAAATAATTCTGACAATATTTTCATTGTATTTTCTGTGTTCATAACAGTGTAAAATGCTTAGAGATACTAAAATATTGATATAATTTTTTGTTTAGAGGGCTATTGTGCATTATCACTGTGCAATAAGCATCCAATTATTAACTTTACTTAAACTCAAAGCAAAAATTCCAAAATTGAAGGTAATGTAAATGGCTAATAAAGTATATGTACTCATTATCTGATTACAAATCATTATAATTTTATTATATTAAGTGTATAATTAATACAATTCAGATGTATTTGTTTTTACTAATATCAACATAGTAACTAACACAACTGGCTTTTTCTCACTGTTGATGTTAATACATTAATATTTACTAGTAAGACTTGTTACCTGTTGTACTTCATAATCCTTTTGCCTTTTATATTAGTTTTAAATATTTGTTTCTTCTGAACATGTATATACAATAATCAAACTGTAAAATGTATATACAAAAAGGTAAAAATATATATCATATCAATATCGTATTAATCCTGTATACCGTGATAAATGCTTTAGCAATTACACAAATAAATGTTAACTACAGTTAACGGTTACAGTTACAGTTAACAATTAATTACAGTTTTCCCAAGATATTTTTTTTCTCTTTTCGGTGTTACCAGAAATGTTGTATTTTTTGCTTATGTCTTATAATGATGTAATCTGTTATCATGTGAAATAACAGCATCGTTTCAGTAAAAACATTTGTCATGCAACTTTTGGATGATAAAATATTATGAAAAGAATTACATTTGTTTTTGAATGTGAATGTTTTTTTAGCTAATTAAATTCAGCAAGAATTTTATACGCTTACATACTCAACCTTTGTTGTTTACAACAAATGCTATTAAATGTGTTTAATTAATTGTCTATACGCTTTCAATTTGTTTTATCATTCACTTACTGGTAAAAACACAATTTATGAAGCCCTAGAGTTACATTAGAGATTAATCCTGGCCACACACATGCTCATAAAAGTCTGCCCGTGGCCTGTTGTTTTGGCCCAGTGTGGCCGTTCATAGATATTTGAAGTACAGCAGTCATGGGCTTTTCAGATTTGTGCTGTGTTTGTCCTGCTGTCATGAGTTTTAAGTATTAATGCGATGAAAGCGAGTTCATAAGATGAGATTTGGTCTCGTTTCTCTTTGGTTCAACTCAGATTTTTTTTACTTTTCTCTACCGCCGATCTTTTAGCGAGGTCTGACTAAGTCTTATAAAGGCACATCGTTATTTTTAGATGAATAAATGCAGTCATTTCAGCGCTGTGCAGGATTTTAGGTTTTAAGAGGGGTGGAAATTAAATCTGAAAGCAAATATCAAAAGGTCCCACTGGTCTGATATCATAGGGGTTTTGAACACAAAATATCATGCTTCATTTTCAAGTGGTTGTTAAAGTCAAAAACAAATAGTCTGCAGTTTATTTTACACTCATGTCATTCCAAAACTAAACTTTTAGGTTGGGGAAACATTAAAGACATTGTTTTAGGTTCAATCTACTTAAATTTGTTAAAACAACTATGCTAACTTAATCGATTTGCGTTAGGACAACATCAAGGAATTGTGTAAAATACTTGTTCTGAGGATACATGAGGATACTACTACATGACGGTTATTGTTGTTAAACTTTTTTTTGTGTAACATCAAATTGCAACTTTTTTGCTTATAACTTAAAAATAGATCATTTGTACCATCAAGATCTAATTGGATGGGAAAGAAAATGCTATGAAAATGCCTTAAAAGTAGTCCTTTTAAGACCAAATGCCTTGTACAGTGCACCTGAATTTTTGGTTTATTTGTAAGTCATATCAAAGATGAAGCCAAATCAAAGCATAATAGCAGAACAGAGTGCTTTATTGATGATTTTTTTTCTTCTTACAGTTTGTAAGACCAGAGCAGTGTTTTCTGCATTTCAAACCCATTTCTGCTTCAGTCTGTAGTCATTTTGTCTGCTATCTCCCAATCTTTTACACAACTTCTCTTATTTATTTTTTCTCAGAGGTTTTATTGTGTTTTTGTTCTTCATCTGTCTTCATCCAACTCTGTCTCAGTGCCACAGTCTGAAAGTTTTAGACCGTCATCCCTGGTGTGAATGAACTCATTGTTAAGTGCATATTTTGTCCAATTGGCACCCCCCCTCTTGGACTTGATTTCTTTTTCTTGCTTTTGTTTGTCTGTTCATCCATCGGTTCAGTGTTCACTGTATGAGGAGCTTGCAGGGGTTTTTAAGTTGCTAGTTTGTTGCTAAGTGACGAGAGAGAGAGAGAGAGAGAGAGAGAGAGAGAGAGAGAGAGAGAGAGACTAAAAAAAGAGAGCGACTCTCTCTCTGACATTGTCATCTTTTGAATGGCGGACTTTTGTAATAAAGCATAAATTCTTGCTCACCATTTCTTCATTTATCTTTATGCTTTGCTTGTTGTTTTTTGTTCACAATCCCTTTTATTTATCTTTGTCCAATTATGTTCTGTATTGCTATGGTGTGTGTTTTTGTGTTTGTCTGACTTCACATTTTACAGTCTGCATCAAATTAAATCTACAAAACCATTTTTATGTACATATAAATCATATTAATATTTTTATGGCATTTATTTCTTCAGTTGTTAATGCAAATAATGTCAAAATATTGATGAAATTATATTCCATTGTCATTTAGCCTAACATATCCATTTTTAAACATGTACATATATGTACTCTATATTCTAACTTATTGAAAGTTATTGAAATATATAATTGAATTGGTGAACATGCCAAATTTTATTTTATTTTAATTAATTGAAACCCTTTTGTTGACACATTTGTTGACAAATGGTGATAGTTTTTTTTAATTTGTCGTCAATTGGTTCTTGCTCTAAATAGGTCTCACAATTTATGCTGGTATAACTATTTTTACACTGAATGACGTTTCAGTAGTCTTCTGTAAATCATGGTAAAATAAAAATAAATAAGTAAATAAATAAATAAAAATGGTATATATTTTTAAATGTATATAAAAAGATAATAATAAAGATAATGTGTACATATAACAGTTTGTAAGACCTGAATGTGTGAATCTAAGTGTTTTCACCCCAGTATATATTTATTTACTTTTTCATAAAAATAACTACTTTTATTTTCATTTAAAAAAATCTCTTTTTTTATTTGTTTGGATATAAATTAAAATAGCTTTGAGGGTCATATGAATCCATGTGTTAAAGGTAAACGTTTGACATATTCTTGATCTTTTAGCATGTGTATGAAACTTACCGGTATGATCGCATGCTGAACACCGTTTCCTTCCGTACACCTTCATCAGTGTGGAGAAGCAGTTTGACGGCAGTGCTCATGTCAGTGTGAGTTGAGGTGAATTTTTCCTGCAGAGGGCACACAGACCTCCTCTGAGCCTAAACTCAACGCACTGTGCACACAATTAGCCTCCCAGCTATTTTTTTCCTGCTAAAATAGAAGCAAATTAAAATGCTGTCATTACCCCTTCCATGGAGGGAGCTGTGTGTCCTAAGGCTGCCGGCCGTGCAAATGAGACACTGGTGGCTTTCGCTGAAGCCCCTGTTGCAGGAAAAAACACTCAATGGTGTGTATGTCTGTGCTGGATGAAGATGTAGGACGACACATCTTGATGTAGTGTGGTTCTCTATCCCAAGATGCATGACTGCTTGCAGAGTTTAATGTGTGTATTTATTTAATTTATTTTTATGTATTTGTATTTATTTGTTTGGTACTGTAAAGTGCGGTCTGCATATAGCTACGTTCATAAACATTGTACTTTCTATGTTGCAATTTCAAGTTGAAAGTGGAAAACCGCGTTGGATGCTTTTTATCAAGTGGGAATTAATCTACGTAAGAGTAAATACCAGCACATGGGCTCTTTAATCAAAATCAAGGCTAAAGGTCAAGTATCCTGCTGACAGGTTTTCCAATTTTATACATATTTATATGGGAAGGATGGGTTTTGGTGTCCATATCAAATTAAATTAGCATACGATTTTATATTCATAGAATGCATGTTAAATATGAGTGTCTAGTGTTTCAAGTTATTTTCAATCAAATTGACATATATGAAACGTATGTATATAAACTAAACTAAAAAAACTAACTAAGGATCATGTTAAATTTGATTATGGGGACATGAGGGAAAACCCTATTGGTTGGAAGGATTAAAAATAACATTTATTTTGTAAAAATCATTGATGCTGCCTAAAATGCTATTTTTTCTGTTTTAACCATCACTTATTATTTGGTATGGCTATATATATATATATATATATATATAGACTCTTACTATAATGATAATAAATATAGAATTCTAAAACGTATAAAAGAATTGAGAAATTAAAACCATAATAATAATAGGACGGAGGAAGAGTATCATTGAATAAATGTTCATTTTGACTTATTTTCAACAGCTGATAAACGATAAAATCCTGAACAGCCAGTCATAATCTATTTTGCATTAATTAAACTCCAGCACATGCTTGTAATAAACAGATTTATATTTTGCATTGGTATATATGGTTGTTTATATTCACAGACCGTGGTGTGATCATGCCTTAATGGTTGTTATTATTAGTAATAATCACTGTTATGATATTCCTCGGCAGTCAGTAAAACTCTTGTGGCAGTGTGTAGACCTGTTCTCTTTTCTCCTTTAGCATTTCCAGGTGCCAGCAGTCAAATCCCTCTGTGTCCTTCCAAAAAGAGGAAATGCCCTTCCAAGAGAACCCCACTCCATATACTCACATTCACGCGGCACAGCTTTTGTCTTTTTTTATTAAAGAGGCCACGAGAACACCTTTCATTGTGATCCGTTTTTCATTGCTTGTCTTTCTTTACCCCAGTAATGTCACCGTGACCCAAATACAATTCCCCCTTAAACTTCCTATAAGGGCTCTTTGTTATATGTATATGGCAGCATAGCAATTCCTTTATAAAATATTTTTACATTCAGAAAAATATGGAGAGTTTAAAAAAATGTGTTTTAAAGGTTTGGAAAAGAGATGGAAATTAAACACATTATAAATGTTTGTTTGCTTTATTTATTTATTTATTTATTTATTTATTTATTTATTTTGGAGGTGAATAAACTGCTAACACGGGCTGCATTTATTTGATCAAATCTACACCGAGAGCAATTAAATTGCGACTAATTTATATTGTTTTATGCAATTACAATGTTTTAATTTAATGTAATTATGAAAAGTATAATATATAACGTATTGATAGTAAGTGTTATGTATTCAGTGTCACATGATTTGTTTTCAGAAATCATTCTAATATGCT
Source organism: Danio choprae (assembly GCA_903798125.1). NCBI lineage: Eukaryota > Metazoa > Chordata > Actinopteri > Cypriniformes > Danionidae > Danio > Danio choprae. The sequence continues at coordinate 6,067,438 of CAIGQW010000596.1, forward strand.
GATTTGGTGATGAAAAATCTAAAGTTTAAAAGAAAAGTGTAAATATTTGGATCAGTTTTATGTATCCTTGATGAACAACATATAAAAATAAAATAAAATAAATAAATCGAAGACCTCAACCTATAAACATGAACGATGATGTATGTTCTGCTCTAAAACATTCAGTTTGTTAGAAATAATAATATTAAAATACAAAATGTGAGTTGTCAGTAAAAGAACGAATTAAAATTGTAATGTCATTTGATATTTTACGTTCAGTTATTTGCTCTTTACCAAACATGCTTTAAAACCATTCAAACATGGTGGGCAGTTTACTAGATTTTATAATGTTTTTGTAACTCCGTTGTCTCCATGACCTCTTTCTGAGCACCGGCTTTGAGCAGAGCTTCCTGAAGAGAAGTGGCCTTGAGATGGAAAGAGATTTAGTTAGTCCTCGTTCATTTTCCTGCCCTCACCCCTTGGCCCTGTAGCCGGTCATACGTGTTTTATAAGGCCTCTAAACTGATTCAGTGTGGTAATACAGGCGGCCATGTTGTGTGCCCGCTGTTTTATGACATGACTTTACTGAGTCGGGTCACACACACAGACACGCATACACATTCCAGCTTTATTGTTCTCCGTCCCTCACTCCTCTACGGCTCTTTCAAGACCGTCTTTAGCTCGAGCCTCAGATGGAATGACAGAACAGAGTGATAATTGTCGTAATTGCTGAGGGAATTAAACAGCACAGCCGCGTTGATATAACGCCCCTTACCATTTCCGTCCTCTCCATCTCACTGTCGTTCTCTTTCAGTGGCTCGCGCTCATGCAGCGCTAGCGTAATCTTTTAATCAATGATATCGAGCCGTGTTATTGTGGTTAGGAGTTTTATTCACCTCCTTCAGTGGTTGAGTGTGAAAACCTGTGGCGATTCCTCCTCGTTTTGAGGAGAATTGAGATATGTCTTTCTGAAAGGTGCCGTTGTGTGTGAAGGGGCCATTATCCACTAAAGAGCAGTTGGGCTAATGCTTGTTTATGTGTGTAAATGCGTTTATGCGATGAACAGCCAAAGGTGGAAGTTTTATAGGTGCTTCATGCACTGGATTGAATGGTTCCCATGACGATCAGGTTGTTGGTTGCCATGGGAGCCTCATCCCGGGTTCTACTTTGGCCCATTCACACTCGACAGCTGTCATCACACACAGATTTCCTCAAGCCAGCCTTCCTCTTCCCCTCCCGTGTTTGATCAACACCATTGCATTCTCTCCTCGTTTCACTCTGCAACTCCTCCTCTCCTTTGATCCATTCTCCCATCCCTTTTCCTCTCCTTCATTCCGGCAGTCTCTAAACTCCTTGTGTGTGTTCGCTCATGGGTATTCCAACTTTTCTAGCTAATTAGAGTGTGTACAAAATGAAGCGAGCATGTCGCGTTTCAGGTGTGTTATGCGTATGCGCGTGTGAAGTTCTAGTCCCCTGCTGTGGGGCCCCAGGGCCTTTCTATCCTCAGGAATCAGCTCTGGGAGTGTAATCCTGCAGTAGCTTACTCTAGCACAATGCCTGACTTCTTCTGGCAGACAGTACACCCCGACAGCCCAGAGGAGAGGGCCTAATCTTCCTCTCAGCGTTCCCCCACCCCGGACTGTTCAAGAGGAAGGGCAAGCAGGACAGAAGTCATCTACAGACCTTCAAATCAAGTGGAAATTTACCCTAATAGTGGAGAAAAATAGAGGATTGATTTTTCTCTTTGTTCAGGGTCTGAAATTAGTGAAGTTCCTGAAAAAGATGTCCTATAAATTGAATCAAATGTGCAGACACTTTGTCTGACCGTTATTGAAAGGTTTTAGCAGTAGACACTATTAGGGGTGCTGTATGGGTATATTGATATCAGCCTTGAGGATCATCAGTAGAAATCCTCCGTTGGGCCCTTGGTATAACAAAACCTTACCTTATGTATAAGGGAATTGAGTTCATGTGTTGCATTTGTAGTCGAGTGTCTGGGACAGTGTGGATTTGTTAATGCAACATAGACGGTAAGTTCGTCACAGGCGATTGTTCAATTACCGTTGTCCTGAATAAGTGTGCATCTGAACTCATAATGGTCTCATAGCTCTCCCTTTAGGCAGAACAAGAGCTGTGCAAAGTCACATTAACAAGATGGCTAACCCAACAATACACATTACTTTCTGATACTTGCAGACATAAACTTCTAGCAGCACTATTGACTGATGGTGCAAAGGCAAAGCTATCATGGGTAATTGGCAAAAAAGAGATACCATATGGTCTGGATCATAACGGTTGTTAATCCAATCCAAATAGTTCTCTGTTCTGCTTCTGCTAACATTTCGATGAGTCTGTTAGCGCTGTAACGTGCAATAATAATACAAGTATTAATGGCAAAAGCATCTGCCTTTTAAAACGCTCCACAAAGACCACAGGTTTCACACAAATGTGTTTGCAAGAAAAACATGTCCGCGCTTCTGAGAGTCTTCTCATCATTTGTGTTCCAGTCTGTGCCTATAAATGAGTTCTGCACAACTTAAAAAAGAAAATGGAAATAGCTGCAGCTATGCTGACATTTTTGCTCAATTACACTAATGAGAGCATTAGGAGCGTGTGCATTTGTGGCTCCACCAGCCAGAACTCTGAAATGGAGCTTTTTCACGCCTGAGCAGGGAGGTTTGGAGAAAGCCGTCTTAACTGCAGAGTGCACGCTGACAGCAGGTTGCTCGCTAGGTATAGCGTTTGGCGAGAGGAACACCATCGCTGTTCTTTCTCTTTATTGCTTTTCTTGAGCACATTTTTGTGCCAGGAAGCGGCTGGAATTTGGCCGTCGTCTTCTTGCCCCCCTCTTTAAAGTGATGTAGTAAGCTTCCTGTGCTTTGTGTTTGTCCCCACAGGTACATTTGCCTCTGTGGCTTTATCTTTCCTTCACTTCCAATGGTCTGCTAATGGATTGTGTTTGTCATGATCTAGACACAGTAACGTGGCTCATGCCAGTGGAATTGGGAGGTGAGCCATGTGCCGGGGCTGCTCTATTCACCCCTGCTGCATGCCAGCAAGAGTCCCGACATTATCCGAGCGTCTTGCGCACAAAAAACTTGCGCCGTCTGCCAGCGCTGCACGCAAAATCTGGCACCAGGCACGTCTTGCGCCACGGGCCTGGGGGCTAAGCTCTTGATGTTTATGTTCGGCAGGAGTATCGTGGGATTTGAGCTCGCACAGGTGCACGGCAAGCCAAGTTTGTGTTCTTCCAGAGTTTTAGCATCCTAGCCATTTTAAAATGGAAAATAATTTTAGCATGACCCCTTTCTGGCGTAGCCTATGCATCAAGTGCATCGTTTCCATTTCCCAGAAGCCTCTGGGATGCTGACTTAGATTTACAGCTGTATTAATCTACTCTATGTATCCAGCGGTCTTGGCATCAGTGCTCGCATCTAGAAATGAAGCCGCTGCCGCTCGGCGTGCTGTCACCTGAGCTGATTTAGCAGGTGCTAACCTCTATCAGCCAGGAAATGTCAGTCTGCCTTGGGCTGCATTTGTGTGCCGCATCCTTAAGGGCAATGCTCGCTGATTAGAGCGTGTGCCTTCCAGAGCGTTCTGAAATATGACCTGTTTTAGAGACGTGCCTCATGTCAGCATACCTACTACTTTGCTGCACTTTCCTTTAATTAGCATTTCACAGGTGAGTGTAAACAAGCTAGTACTGATGTGCATCCCAAAGAGGCGCCCTCTGTTGGTAATGTTCTAAACAACAATTTGTTTCTTCCTCTAAGACATTAGCTTTATTTTTTTTACCACTTTTTTTATTTTTATTGACGGATACTATTAGCATCTCCTATGAACTTTTTAGATCCTGGTAATGCTGATGCAATGCACCAGCTAGGTTTTCTATTTTCCCTGCAGGATTGCCGGAGGAAGCCCGTTCTTAGTGCTATGGGCAAAGAGATGAACTCAAACATCTTTCACAGACGTTACAGTGTCTGTCGATCACCAGAAGCAACGTTGGTTCACTTAGCACTCATATTTGCAACACCCAAGGAAGTTTTTGCTCAATAGGAATACAGCACAATTGCTATCTGCTTGAGTGAGGAAAGACCAAAATTTCCTAAACTGTTTGTAGTTCCTCAAGGGTACATAATGTTACTCAAAGCTATTGTGCATCTCTTTAGGGTAGATAAAGTACAATGTTGCACTGTCAGATGCTAGCCAATGGCAACATTCATTTGTTGGAATTTGAAGAATATGTATTAGAATCTGTATCATTGCCATCTGTCATCATTGGTCGACACTTGTTTTTCACCAGTGAGTCATGTTCGATTGGTGTGGTTATATAATGTCTGAGAAATTCTGTTGTCTAATTTTTTTATTTTATTTATTTTTTTACACATGCATAATTTGTCTTTGGGGAACTTGTCCAGTGACATCTCTAAAGATACAATAAAAAAAGTTAAATATTAGTTTATATAAATATTAGCCAATATGGCGAATGTTAAAATATTTATATATACTAAACCATAGTCATTCAAACTCATGGAACACACTTTAATAACAGCCAATTTTTTTTATTATTTTTTTTTATATAAAACAAGTGCAGTATGTTGCAGTCCAACATTTTGAATCCAGCTATTGTCTCAGCTCTTGGTCCATTTATGTTGATTGAATATGGTTCTGGATTGTCTGATTATAAAAGATTGAATTTTGAATGACAGCAGCATAAAATGAGTTTTGCTGTGCTCAGTATATTGGCCATATAAGCACTTTTTGTTGGTTATATTTTGCTTTGTGTTTTCACTCTCCCCTCCATCAGAAACGGCACTTTTACGGAGCCTCATTGTTAGGACTTCATAAAGATATGGAAATACATATTTGTGTTTCTTAAACATCTCATTTAGAGTGTGCATTTTCATTTTTCTCTCCCTCTATTTTTCAAAAGTGTTTATGGTGGTCCATTAAAAGCCTGCCTGCTCATAAAACCGTCTTAGAATTGTATAACTGCTCTCACTGTATCTTAATATATTGGATTTGAATCCATCACCTTGAATACCGCGTTTACATTTAAGCAATTATGCACAGTTAAATGGCTTCCTAAATGGTGACAATAAATAAGAGGAAAAATAAGATTATAGCTTTTAATGACCTACAAATCTCACAATGCACCACCCTGGTAATACTCCACCATTCAATGCATACTCAATTACTGATCTTTAAAAAACAAAACAAAAAGGAGGCATGATATGTTTTGCAAGCACAGCGTGTGGGTAAAAAATGACAAAGATTGTTGTAGTCTAGCAAATTATTCTATATTTAAAATCAGACAGATCTTTTGCAGCAATGTAACGTTATTGAGCTAATATGTACACGCTACAAACAGCAATCCAAATGGCCCACATTCCCTCCTCCCCACCTCTTTCCTTCCTTTTTTTCCCCTGGAAGTCATGTGCTTATGCCTCTTTGACATAGCGAAACAGTGGGGGTTTGAGAGCTACTGTCCTGCGCAGCTACATTGTTTAATTTTCCCCTATTGAAGTCGCATGAGCTGTTTGTCAGGCATCATGAGGAAAATGCAAAGTGCACCAAATGGAGTCGTTTTGCTGCAGTGTTTGAGCTCAATCCTGCATCTGAAGCACATGCCCTCTGGGTCGTGTTTTAAACATGTAGAGGACGAAAATGGCACAATTCTTCCTTGCGCTGCTTCCATTTGCATGAAGTTAAAATGGAACAGGCTGGCACCAGCTATCCCCCCCCCCCTAAAAAACCCCCCATACGACACCAGAGGCATGTGAAATGGCACCGACGAGATATGCAAATGTGTTACGGAGAGGGGCCTATAAACCTCAGATAGATTTCTACTTTAAACACTCACTAAGGGCTGTGCTGGTGTGTGCATGCTGACAGTTTTACTACTTGCATTGTCTATTGAGAACCCTAGCTCTGTGCTTTTTTGGTCTTCAGGCGTAAATAATGATTTTATAGCGATCTTTGTGAAGTTAGTATTATTTGTGCAGAGAGTTACTTGATTTGCAACTTTGTGAAGAAATTGAGTATCTACGCCTTTGTGTTTACTCTTTAAGTGCTCGGGCTCTTTCAGTATGCCAGCTCTGAGGTTAACAAATGGTGAGACGGAATCTGTGCATCGGCCATTAACCGTAGACTGTGGCATCTGAATTAATGACGGGTGACTTGGTACCCCAGCACTGCTCTTTCCTGTGTTTACTTCATGGGTAATTGGACCCTCTTCTCAGCGTTTATGGGCAAGGGTACGGATGGAACAAAACCTAACAAAACGGTGATTAACAGCGCTGTCTTTCTTTTCGGGGGCCTCTGTGGCCGTCATAAAGCCACTTATTTTATTTCCGACCAGAACTGAGGCTCAGACAGAAGTGCAGCCAGTTAACATCTGTTCAGGAGCTCTCGTGGGAATGCCAATGAGAAGGTCAGACAATGACAAACGCTCTGTTAGCTTTTTGTAAAAGGGCTGTTTTGCAAAAAAAAATGTAAGAAGGTACACATATTCCCATTTAAACCACAGCAGACGAATGCACAAGGCAGAATATAAATGCTAATGGTCTGTCAGAAATTAGCAGTAAGTAGCAGTTATATTTCTGTAACTAGGGGAATTTTAGCAATGCCAACCAAGGTCATGAGTTTGATTCCCAGAAAATACACGAGCGAGCTGATAAAATGCATAGACATTTTATATTTTTAATTCAAAATTATTCATACCTTTTTAACACAATCTCAGCGGTCCAACAAAACGTTTGACTTATGTTTTTATAATCTTGGTGTTACGTTTAACTTGAGACTTGCCAAGTAGATGAAATGGTGGCATTAATTTGTTTTGCCATTTTGTTTTTTTTTATAGTTTGCAATGTAAGGTTTATTGGCTTCTGTGTTACTTGTTGGACTTGGTTGAGTGTGTTTAAGAATTTCATGTGTTTAAAGGATAGTTTTAGCAAAAAATTAAAATTGATCATTTACTCATCCACAAGTAGTTCCATGCCCTTGAGTTTCATTTTTTCTGTTGCACGCAGAAGGTATTTAGAAAAATGTGAGGGGCGGGAGAAGTGAAGAGCGAGTAAATGATATTCAGTTTTGGGTAAACTATTCCTTTAAGTTTTTGTGTAAAGTATTAAGAATAATTAATAGAACTGGAATTGCATTTCAAATATATTTCAAAGTATATCTTGGTAACATAAAAAAGGCTGTATTTCAGCCATTTATCTACCTTGGAGATGTCGCAGTCTATCACCTTTAATTGGCCTAATAAATAAAATGCATCGTTTATGTGTGGGGGACAGAAATAAACTGTTAATGACCCTTTAAAGCACTAGTAATGAACCCATATAGCAAACATTTTTATATCAACGACACCATAATGGAGGCACCACAATGATGTCATGCCCTCCCTGCGAGGTGTAGGCCAGGTTTCTCATCCTCCTCTTTCTTCATTTGAGGGATGTCTATCAATGACTCCACTACCTGCATTCCATATTTATTTTACTAACACCAATTCCCACTTCTTACACTTTCTCTAGGGCAACCCAATCATCATAGCTGCAACCTTCCTCTCTTCAGCTCTAGCTGGCAGTCTTGTCTAGTGCATTCACTCTAAAACCTCTCTCCATCGTACGGCTGCATGTTTGCTCTTCCTAGTCCTTTGCAGTCTGATTTTTATTTGATGCACATTTTTGCACATTTTTATGCAACATTTCTCTTGATATGTTGAAAGCACTTGTGTGCAACCTGAAGCCTCCACTACTGTTCTGTCATTTCTTAGCAGCATCCTCTCTATCATTCCCTGTTGTTTGGTCAGATAATCTTTTGTAAATGTCCGCATCATGAGCCACACTGCATCCTAGTTTCATGAATAGGGGTCGCTTTCTCTTGCCGGTGGGCTGAAGAGCATGAAGGGTCCTCAAACCCTGTGGCAGAATGTGCCATCTTCCCTTTTATTCTCTTTCTCTGCTCTTATATGCTGCTTGCTCAAGGATCCACTTCAGTCCTATACAATGCTCCATTAAAACCCAGACTGGCAATTATAGCTCTGACGTTCGGCTGCATAAACGCCGCAGATCACTTGCTGTAATTGCAGTTTTTAAAGTTATTGCAGCAACACCGACATTGTTTGTGAAGACACTAGAACCAGGGTTAGAAGTTGTGAAATGTATTGTGATAATGTAGCGTTTAACTGATTCTTTTTTTCGACGAGGATGCGTTTTATATGCATGACAATTGCACAGATAAAGTTGGAATGATCTGACTGCTAAACCAATAATGTGAATTTAAGACGGGGCTTGATCAAAAGAATATTTGGTAGACCTTTTTGGGAAATAAATAAAAAATGGTGCCCACATTGGTGATGGAATTCCACATTTCACGTTTTAGATCTTTTTAAGTAATGCGATTAATTGCTGTACTGACAAAGACCTGTATACGAAAAATACTATTGACTTTTTAAAAAAAGCACAGACACAAACAGTACGAGACTGGTCTTAACTGGGGCGCTGCACAGCCTACAGCCATAATCATTTTTGTTTTGTGTGTGTGCTTGCAAGTACAGTGCGTGCTAGGCATACAGTTGTCTCACTGTGTCCAGATGTCCCAACTTTGTGAAGGGTGTGTGTCTGTGCGAGCTGGATCAATTATCATGTAATCAGCTTTAATCTCCCAGGCAGCCTGCATACACTCAGTCAACATGCCCAGCAATGCAAACATGTATTATAGTTTATTATCCTTTAATACGCCATCAATTTGTGGCCTAATTCTTTTCTATCATTCATTATTTCTTCTTCACGCATTTCAATTGTTCAAGGTAGAAAACACTTGCTGACAGTCAAACAAGCCTCTCTGAACAGGTGAGAGGAATGTAATAATGTACATGTTGCAGTCAAAGCTGTGCAATATGTCATGACGCACCTCTTCTGAGCATACAGAAGATGCTTGGTTTATGATGGCTCACCGCCTGTCTGTGTGATGTCAGAGTCTAATGCATTGGCTCATAAATGCATGTTGGAAACGCATAGTGATTTAATAAGAGATATTCTATATATCGGTTTACAGAATATCAAAATGTCTATACTCATGCATCATGGTTTATCAACAAATATTTCAGCTATAGTAAAAATACATGGGGTTAAAAAGAAGTGGATGCCTTACTCAAAATGCTTTTCAAATTGCTTAACAACCACCTATCTTTGAACAAACTGCTCGAATGTGCTAAAAGCAAAGGCAGACCAGCTTTTTTTTCTTCAGACCCCTGTCTTTTTCAGTGTTTTTTTTTTTTTTAAACCATTTGCAGGCAGAAATTGTTTAAACAGCCATTAAAACCTCCCAGTCATTTTTACCTGACACTGAAAGCAGAATTTAGGAAATGAGATCGAGGAAGGTCTTTTTTTTATTATTATTATTTTTTTTTTAACCAGCCGTCTCTTGTGATGGAAAATAGCAGTTCACAAGTAAATTATATAAGCTCAGTTAATCCACTGCAGCGCTGGAAATCATACAAAGAATAAAGAAAACAGAGAAAAGCAGCCTCTGCCCAGCCTTTTAGACTTGAGCGGCACCCAGCACTCTGAGGGTTAAAGCAGAACTGCAGTGAGTCCTACTGCAGTGTCTAAAGCATTTGGCTGATCGCAACAGTACATCAAGAGACGGGGGGGGAAAAAAGCTAAATGGTTCTTCTTTTTTTTTCTTTTCTTCCAAAAATCCTTTTATTGCATTTGTAACATTTGGCACAGTACAAATTCATGGTGCTTTTACAAGATAATCCTGCAAAGATCAACACTGACCTTTATCTTTTGTTTTTAAAAGAAAGACTTTTCAGTATAAATGTTGTTTTTTTTTTTTTTTGTTCTTGCTGTTGAAATTTTTACTGCATTCTCTGTAGCATTGTTTAGAAATCACACAGAATGCCCTTTTTAAACAAGACTACCCTCGTTTCTTAAATCCAGTACAGCATCTTAAAACAACTCATCTTTTAAATAGGAGTTATAAGTTAGAAAATAGTTTCAATTTATTTATTTTTTTATATAATCTGCTTCTCTATTACCAGCCCATGGTAGTTTGTTTTTCCATATATATTTATTTATAAGCATGTACAACAAGAATCAGTCTTTAGGAATTGCACTCTGTACAAAAAAGTAGCTCCTGTCTTTTTTTTTCTCTCTTGTGCATTCTATTGCATGTTTTTATGCTGGGGTAATGGTGGGCTTATAAGGGGGGCAAGGGGGAAATTTTCACCGAGGTTCTGATTTGTTGAGGGCCAGGCTATATCTGAGTCTCTTGTACTTTCTCCTTGGTGTGAGTTTTTATAACGAGGGCTTCAGGAGAAGCTGTGATAGCGCTGGGCATGGTTCGAGGCAGAGAATTTCCAATGCTGTTGCTTTCTGTCCATTTGGCACTGTGGCCTGGTGGTTTGTAGGTGTTATATTTGGGCTTCATAGTGCTGTAGTCCATCTTATGTGGGCTGTAGTCCACATTATGAGGACTGTAATCCTTTTTATACTTGTGAGGGCTGAAGTCACCACTGACATATTCCACTTCGAGAGGGCTGTAGTTTGCCTTGAAAGCATTGTAGTCAGTTTTGAAATAGTTACAGTCTGTCTTGAAGGGGCTGTAATCTGATTTGGGCATACTGTAGTCAGTTTTTGATTTCGGAACACCGTAATCTGCTTTGAACGGACTGAAGTCTGGTTTAGGAGTATGAGATTTGTAGTCCGGTTTGTGGGTACTATATCCAGGTTTGTATGGGCTTTGTTCAGTTTTTTTGTGTACGTGGTAATCCGGCAATGACTTGTGTGAATAGTCCATGAGTTTTTGAGAGCTGTATTCCGGAGTAGGTTGGTACATATAATCTGCTTTAGGTTTGTAAGTGTTGTAGTCCAACTTGGGTTTGTGGATGCTGAAATCTTGCTTGGGCTTATGGATATTGTATTCTAGTTTTGGTTTGTAGCTGTAGTCAAATTTGTGGGTGTTGTAGTCCTGTTTGTAATTACTGTGATGATCCCTTATTTCTGGTAGAGTTCGTGCCCCCTCACCTGCAATATTGGCAGCAGATGCTGGTGGGGGCAATTCTTCCTCTACTGCAATAATCTCCACAGTTCTGGCTGCAGCCACTGTGCTCCTCTGTTGATGCCTCTTTCGTAGTTTATAAAATACAATTAGCATGATTGCTGCTAACAAGGTTACTGCCACAAAACAACCGATAATGATCTTTGTTGTCTTCATCACCTCATCCAGACTGGTACTGGCTGGATTGGGCGGCTTTCCTGTTGTCACTTTTGAGCCAGGTATAACAGATGGACGACTTGGTGGAGTGTCTGTGCTCTGAAGCAGGACTGTTGGTGTTGAGATAAAAACTGGCTGAAAGACTGAAGGTGATGCTGTGGTAGTGGTGCTGGCGCCTGCTGTGGTTGTGGTGGTTTTGGGCTTGGGCATTTCAGATGTGGGGCTCAGCACCTCCACTGTGACTGTTGTGAAGTAACTGAGGTTGGACGTGTTGAGCTCAGCCGCACTTACATTTAGATAGGCTGAAGCATTGGAATTCCCAGCCGCATTGGACACCATGCAGGTGTACATGCCTGTATCACCTGCAAGTACGTTTGAAAAATTCAAAGTCCCATCATTTAGCACGGTTAACCGTGGGTGACTTGATGCATGAGTTAGAATTGTCCCGTTTGGTAGGAGCCATCGTACAGCAGACATGGCAGCTGTTCGACACCTCAGTTCTGCCACACGTTCAGCTGAAATGTTCAGGTCTCTTGGGGCATCTGCGATGAAGGGGGCGGAGCACTGCATTGCACCGGTGTCACCCCGATCCAGCTCAACCAACTGGCGGCCTCTCATGTGTGCAGGGGAATGGCAACGCCCGCAGCACGTCGAGTTGGTGGGTATGTACTCTCGTAGCCAACGTGCTAACCAGAGTGAGTCACAGCCACAGTTCCAGGGGTTGTGGTGGAGGTGAAGTTCCACCAGGTATTTCAGTGGTGTAAAGAGGTCATGAGGCAGTGAGCTTAAATTGTTGTGGGCTAAATTTAGCTCCACCAGAGATGACAGGTCATCAAATGCATTTCGCTCAATTAGCCCTATTTGAGAGTTCATGATCCATAACTTTTTGAGTGAAGACAGTCCTCTAAATGAACCTGGTTTGATTTCAGGAAAGAGGTTCTCTGAGATTTCCAGCTCCTCCAGCCCAACTAGAGGCGTGAAGTTGGGCATCTCCCCTCGAATGTTACACATGCCCAAGTTGAGATACTTGAGGTTAACTAGACCTTCAAAGGCCCCATCAGAGATGTACTCCAGTTTCCTCAGTTCACCCAGATCCAGTCTCATTAGCGATGGCACTCTGTTAAATGCATACGATGGGATGCTTTCAATGGGGTTATTTCTCAGCCACAGCTCTCTCAGCTTGGACAGATACTCAAATGCCCCACTTGGCACCACAGTCAACCTGTTATCAAATAGTTCCAGTGTATTGAGATTGGTTAGCCCACTAAAGGCACCCACTTCAATCTGTCTGATAGCATTGCGGCCCAGCTGTAACACTTCTAGGTGATGGAGGTTGCGGAATGAGTCGACCTGCACAGACTCAATAGCGTTTTCCATCAGGTTTAGGTGCCGGGTGGTGCTGGGTATGCCTGGTGGCACACGAGTGAGCCCACGTCTGGTGCACACCACCTTGCTGAGCTGGTTGTTGCAGGAGCAATCAGTCGGGCAACCCTGGGGCCCGGCCGCGGCCACCACCTCCACGCACGCTTGAACCATGAGGAACAGGACACAGAGCAGGGCGGCTTTCCTGGCTCGACGCACAGCTACCCGCCCCAGGAGACTCATGATGTGGCACATTCATAATTCAGCATCGTCTGGGGGGGCGTGGGGTGATGATGGTTGTTGGGGTGGGGGGGGGGGTAGTAAGCGAGGGAAAGGGGAGGGGTTCACCTCTGACTAATGAAGCCCTACCCTGGGTTAAACAACACTCTAGATTGTTTTTCCATTTACTGAACTGGAGACTGAACGTTCTGTCACAAGTATTTGAGTAACGAAGGAGAAGTGAAAAGCCAAGGAATAATGAATAAAATAAAAGGGGGGGTATATTTTATGTATAAAAATGTTTGGAAAGGCTCAACACCTACCTCAAAGGTTTTACACGTCCAATTTTTGCAATCACAAAACAGATTTTTTTCCCCTCAAATTCCTATATTCCCGTGATAAGCAAAGCAGTCTCTTTCATTTGTCAGAAAGCAAGAGATGAATGCCAAAATGGCCCCTAATAAATCCACAAAGGAGCATCCGAGGAGATGTGTAGTGGCTCTGCAGGGCCTCAGAGCTTTAGGCTACAGTACCAATCCAGTTTGGCTCCTATAAAAGTGCTTGCTCTCGCACTATCCACAGATGCTTGTCCTTGGATACCTCCGCTTGACGTTGCTACTAAATGCCCATGTCTCCACAGAGGACCGCTCACACATGCTAAACCAGAGTAGGGGGAGGAAAAAGGGAGGGGTAGTTAGAGGGGGGAAAGAGAGGAATATGAATGAGAAATCCAATCTTTACAAATGTTCTTTGCTTTTGTTTTAAGAATAATAAAAGTGCATCTTCAATGTTTCCACTCACTTTACTTTGTCCGTCTCCCTCTCAGTACATTTTGTCCGCTCGATTTGTCAGCACCTTGTCCAGCTGAAAAAACTGACACTGCGGTCATTAGCGCATTTCTTTCCTTAAGTAGCTCCGCTTTCCATCTCTGTACCCGCACGCTTTCATGCAGAGAAGGCTGTAGGGTTCTTTATATATGCTTCCCAGTAATCCTTAATTATTTTTCTGTTAGAAGTTGATCATAAGAGCCAGTGATGGTGTACCAGCACAGCGACAGCTCCGTAGGAAGGCTCATTCACTGGAGACAGATCGCGCTCTCTCTGCCTCGTTCTCCTTTGCTCTCTCTTGCTTTCGAGCGCTTTCTCACTCCCTGGAATGAGAGAAAAAAAAAGAGCGTTTCTCCCCCCCCCCTCTCTGTGACGTTGTCGATCAGAGAAGTATCCGTATAGCGCTGCAGTGCCCTGAGCTCAGTGCAAAGTAGGAGCTCTCAGCTTTGTCAGCGGCACAGCTGTCCGGCTCAAGCTGGTGGACGAGCGCTGAGGCAAGGGAAAAGTGGCTCCCCATGGCAACATCTTTCCTTGTGCCCTCCTTTCTATGCTTTTTATTTTTAACCTTTTTTGCCCCTGGTTAGTCCTTCTTCCTACCGCTATGCACCGGTGTTTTCGCTGTGTTTTGTGGTGCAGTAGCAGGCACCCGGGACGCAGGCTTACATGCCTGCTCTTCTTTTTGTCCTTCAATGAAAACGTGAATGTACTGCTGACGCATCACACTCCAAGCAGTGCATTGGTTTGATGCATTGGTTTTAGTACGTTAGCTCTGTGTCCGCCCCCTCCTCCCTCTCTCTCTCTCTCTCTCTCTCTCTCTCTCTCTCTCTCTCTCTCTCTCTCTCTCTCTCTCCTCCCTCTCTCTCTCTCTCTCCCCCCCCCCCCCTCCCCCCCCACACACACACGTCCCCCCCTTCCCATCTTTTTTCCCACTCTCTCTTCAAGATTTTTGTATTTTGTAGATCTGTTTAGAGTTATTGGAGCCCATTGTTTCTGTTTCTCAGATAAACGCAATCCAATTAATGAATGATTCTACTTTGTCCTCCACACTCCCCCCGGGACTTTCTTAATACATTTCAACCCTCACTTCCCCTATACATAGTCTGTCTTCTCTCAAGTTGATGTGGTGTGGAGGTGTGATTTGCCTTGTCTTGACCCTGCATTTGGTCACTGAGACTGCTTTGTTGACCGCACCTGGTGTGAATGAGTGCTCCTACTGGTCGACCGGTGCTTTTAGCCCACATGGAGTTATGGGAGGGGTGCTGGACAGCTCAGCATGTGTGCTGCCAAAGGCTATTGCTCTCTTCAGATGGATTAAGATTCCTCTGGATGCAGTAGAGGGAGTCTCTGTACTGTGCAAAGTCGGGCCAATGGTGTGACTCTCACTTTCTCCCTCTCTTTTATCCTCCCTTCCAAAATTAAAATATCTTCCCTGTCATGCATAGGAAGCTAAGATGGTCCTCACTCTAAGAGAAAGGGGCTCGCCATTTTAAACTATTTCCTCTACGGAGAGAGCTGCTAAGCAGTGCTCTTTTAAAGCTTTGCCTTGTAATCACTCTCTCAAACCTTGGGCATGTTGGCTTTCACCCAATATTAGCCAGCAGGTGAAAGGTACTTTAAAGAGGTGCTTGCAGAAAGGTTGCGTCTCACGCTTGTAACAGCAGATGTCATAAAATTGAACAGCAGTGCTAAACAGCACGGCACCCCAGGCAACCGATGGCTGGCATTTTGACACGCCACTGTGTATGTGTGACAGTGAGAGTGTGATTGTGAATGTCTTTGTGAATGACACCCATAGCTTGTGGTGACGCCTCGAAACTAAGTAGGGCACTTTGAGGGATTTGTGACCCCGTTGCATGAAGCGACAAGTGTCTGGGGACATTATTCAAATCCATGCACATGTGACCCACAGGCTAACCCTCATGTGAATTATGACCCATGCGTGCTAGAATGTGTAATGTATATTTGTTTGTGTCTGTGGACTACACCTCTGAGTGTGAGAGTGTGGGTGGCCATTGGCAGGCCTCCACCATAATTTGGGCCATTCCACTCTTTCGCTGTGACGTTGACCCAGAACACCATGCATATAGTGGGGGCGACGCTCCCCCTCCCCCTAAACTCCAGGCCTTTTGGAATGATCTTATGCAGGCGGAGAGGGCAAAGCTTGCCAGCTCTATTGCCCCGGGCTGAGGGGTGCAGGGAGAGGTCTGTTATGTATCGGCACCAGCGACCCAGTTTGGCAGGTTGGGTCTTGTCAGTTAGTGGGTGAGTAAGGGCAGGATGGTAGCCTTAGGGTTTGCCAGTCTATCTGGGATATAGGGTCTACTGCATGTAGGTCAGCCTGCTTCCCTTGTCCAATTCGCTAGAAAGGACCAATACCATCCCACTGATATTTGGGCATATTGTACTGTAAATAAAATCCCTCAGAGCAAATGTTGGACAAAGGTGGGAAACCTTTTGCATATAAAATGTGGCATTCAGCGACATTTAACTCACAATTTAAAAATAAATATGTGAAGCAGCACAGAATGTGTGACCTGATTTCATTGATTATTTCCATAAATCTAGCAGTGCCCTGGAGACGCTTTTCCATTTAACATAAATATGGAAGTTAATGTTAATGTAGATTTTAAAGCTTATAACATTTCTTTCTTTTTTGTTTTCTCACTTTAGTTAACAAAGGCTCCACTTATTTTTGCCGGCCATAGAAAGCTGACTTTCTGAAACGTGTTCTGGATATGCTTATTGATCAAACTTTTGGCTTTTTAAAAATTATTTATTATATATATTTTTTATC
>CAIGQW010000596.1:6084244-6120258 GCA_903798125.1 Danio choprae
ATATATATGATTTTTTTTCCTCCCTTTATGACTGAATCTGCTTAGGCCAGGTGAAATTACAGATGACCTTGATGACCTGGGATGAACAGATGCTTACTTTCAATTCCATTTCAATTTCCAGGAATATATTCTAGAGGAGATTATTTGTCACACTAACCTGGGCTCTCTATCCACTAACATTCGCGTGATATTGTCCAACTGTGAACAGCTGTTAGAAAACGTGTTCAACAGTTTAAATGTTTATGTATAATTTCACTATCACCTGTCTTTGCCTGTTTTATCCTCCCTAATCTGTTCTGGTTTTTGGTTTTGTTCTCAGTGGTTTTTGTTTTCTTCTCACAATCCTCCCCACTCTATTTTAACTGTCTGTAATATAATATTTGAAGGCCAATGGATGGTTAATGATATTTGTCTTAGTTGTTTTTTTTTCTGTGATGGATTGGCTGAGCTTGAGACAATCCACTCCGAAGGGATGGAGAAAATGTCATCCCTTCTGCCTCTTGCTCCAGCACTCTTGTAATGGCTATTGTTTGCAAACTAATGACCTTCATTAAACCTCTCTGTCTGTTAGAATGTTTCAGCCCGGATTAAAAGCTTAGTTAAGTTAAAGGGGTAGTTCACCCCAAAGTGAAAATTCCACTTGTTTATTTGCTCTGTTGTTGTCCCAACCCTGTGTGACTCTTCTAAAGAGTCCAAACATAATTTTGAAGACTCTGTTGATTGACAGTACAAGACAGACTAAAGCTGTCAATTGTCAAAGAAAAATACTATTCTGCACATTCGTGGGTGACATAGAAATGTTTGATTTGTCAACAACCGTTCTAATGAGTAAAATTTAATGAGTCTAAATATTAATAATTTGTTATTGAATCCAGCTTTAGGGTCTAACTCTCTAGTCCAATCTGGATGGCAGTCTTAAAAGCAGAAGGCACTGCCCTGACACCCTGTTATAAATACAAATTTCTACAGATTTCATCTGTCAGTTATAAACATGTTTTTCCAGCAATCATCATGAGTGATCACATTTCTTGTTTCAGAGTAGTGTCTTGTTTTGCTCCAAACTTATCTTAACTGACAGCTGACGCACCTCTGTGGATATCTTGAAGGTTCCTCGCGTCAAATTGACTGACTCATTTTTTAATGAGATATACAGCGCTGAGTTAAATTTTTCGTTCTCTGGTGGTTCTTGAGTCCTGATATAGTGTATTCATTAGCAGAGAAGAGTCCTTATTTAACTGCATATTAAATGGACTTCTTTTTTTTCCTTTAACATAAACACTGAAATGGAGGGTAAAACTATGTCATCGCATAGTGAGTGTTAAACTGCAGTATAAGTGAACTGTTTGTTGCATGACAAAGAATGACCTTCACTTAAACTTCACATAACCTTTCAGATCAGTAGGTTGCCTGTAGCATAACAAAGTCTGGCACGTTTGAGTAACTGTTAGTGCTGGGTGATTAATCGAAATGAAATTGCTAACATAATTGATCATACCTGCAAATGTCATGCACATCTTGACATTTGCTGTGACTGAGACTCAATATTGGCATGTAGATGTCTCGAGGAGAGGAATCTCATCGAACCTGTGCATTTTCAGGCAAATCAGATATTGTTTGGTTGAGTTATAAGTGCTTCCTCCTCCATGGCGAAGCACTGCACTTTCTCAGTCCGCCACGGACACGCCCCTCGGCAAAAACTCTAGATCTTCACAATTTAACATCACAAAGGCCTTCGGACTAAACTAACGGAACATGGATTCGATGTGATGAAAACTTGTCAAAGTTTTAAGCTCGTTAAAATACCACGCCTGGAAATGGCAAAAACTGCACTTTTTCGGCAGAGGAAGTTAAAAATATCCGACTTCCTGTTGGGTTTGAGATTTCGCTCCAAGAGACTCGGGGGCCAGTCTGTCAACTGTGCATAGGTGGCGCTGTCGAGTCATTTTGCCACACCCACTTCCAAAACCTATATCAGACGTACATTTTTGCCACTTCTTGGGCATGTGCAAAGTTTTGTGAGTTTTCGAGCATGTTTAGAACCTCAGAATCGCGATTCATTCCGGAGGAGAAGAAGAAGAAAAATAAACAGCACAATTCTAATAGGGCCTATGCACCATAGGTGCTCGGTCCCTAATAAACCCAGGAAATCCCTATAGCAGTGCATTATAAACAGAAGATTTATAATTTGATATCATTTTATTCAGCGTGACTAACAATCGCACGAGTACGGAATTATTTCAAAAGCAAGATTTATTTCAAACATTCGAATTAAGTTATTGTTAGGGAATAACAAGTTTTAAAAAGTGGTATTTTCATGTGCAGCATTTACTACATACAGCCATAGTACTGATAAATTAGGTTTGTTTTTTTTTTGGGTTTTTTTGCTTGCATAGCTTTTCAGTGTACTACCACTCACTTACAGTGTAGTAAATGCTGCTCCATCTGAATCTCATGCTGGAGTTACACTAAAACCCTCCTTACTGACAAAATGCACATTAAAATTTCCTTCAAATAATAATCCAGCTATGTTCTTCATTTGTACATGCTACAAAAACAACAGCCTTGCATGCGTGTCATAAAAAAAAAAAAGCAATTTATTTGCATCATAATTTGACTGTATAAACGGCATAAGAAGTTCAGGAACCAACCTTTTCAGGAATGTATTAAAAGGTCATTTAAAATAATTCTCAAATCAGGCAAGGCTTAGCAGCATGCTGATTGGCCAGACTTGCTTTGCATTCTAGAACACTCAGTGCTTATTTCCACTGAGCTGTCATGCCACCCAGCATCTGTAAAAGCCTCTTTCTGAGAATGCGTGGGGCTCCGTGAATAACTGGCCATGCTTTACTGAGGGGCTTTAAACCTCTCTGACTAAACGGCTGTAGAGGATAGAGCAAGGTCTTCTTTCTGCCCCTGTGCGCGCACACATACACACCAAACACACTCACACAAGCTCACAATCGGGCAATCCCATCCATCTTCTCTCAAATCGAATCCCATAGTGCAAATAAATCCCACCCACTCAAACTTCAGTTTTGGTAACTCGCAATTGAGTGTTCTTTGTTTCAAAAATTACTTGTCTCCATTTCAGAGTTCAGCGTTAAGGAATTAGTTTCTCTGATGAAAAAAATATTTTGTTCTATTACATGATTTTGATGCATATAATTTTTTGTATATAGACAATATACATTGTGTTTATTTATCCCTTTATTGTTTTATCAATCTGTTATTTTAGCATTCTGTTATTCTATCATTCTTTCTGCCATTGTCTTTCCATTTGTCCGTCATTAATTTGTTCTGTTTATTGGACGTTCAGTCATTCTATCCGTTTATTCTATCGGTCCTTCATTCTATTGGTTGTTCTATCTATCGTTCGTTTGTTTCTATCTTTTGGTTGTTTGTTTCATCTGTCTACCAGTCATTTGTTTGTTCTGTCAGTTGTTAGTTACCTCATTCGATCTGTCGGTCATTTGTTCGTTCTATGTTGGTCAATCAATTATTCATTCGATCTGTCGGTCGTTTGTTCATTCTATGTCGGTCAATCAATTATTCATTCTATCTGTCGGTCATTTTTTTTCTATTTATTGTTTGGTCATTATATCTAACAGTCATTAGTTTTATTGGTCATTCTTTCCATTGTTATATCCATCAGTCATTCTTTCTATCTATTGGTCAGGTTTGCGCTCTACCGGTCTGTCATTCATTTGTTCTACAGTATCTGTTGTTTGTTTCTTCTATTTATTTGTCATTTGTTTGTTCTTTTGGTTTGTTCTATTAGTCTGTCGTTAGTTCATTCTATCAGTCGGTTGTTCGTTCTATTTGTCATTCGTTTGTTCTGTTCGTCATTCATTTAATTTGTTGGTCGGTTGTTAATTCTATCTGTCAGTTCATATTATCATTCTGCTTATCGGTCATTCTAACTATTGTTATCTTTGTATCATTCTATAACACATTGTTCGGTCTATCTATTGTTCTAACCACCTTACTGTTGTTCTATCTGCATTCGTTTAATCCTCAAAAATCACGTCTAGCTACAATTGTATGTTTCTTCATATATGTAGAGTTGTATGGGGTTATGTTTGTACAATCTAAATGTCATTAAAAATATGTCTTATGTACAGCTTTCAACAAATGTTTGTGCAGTTTAGAGACTGCCTCGTCTTTGCTACCCAGCTAGATAACGTTTCCTTGGTGACAAGTAGCAGAATTCACAACAACAGTCTTCAGTGCAAAAACATCAAGTCGGAGAAAACTGAATATTAAAAGGGAGAAGCAACCTGTTTGGTTGGAACTCTCGATTTCTTTGAAATCACCAGCATGTGAGTGTTACTAAATTTGTCAGGTTTGTCCCATATGCTGCAGATCTCACTTAAGTCAGATGTCATATAATATTCTCACCTTATGCACAGCGAGTGTTGATTGTTATTCGATTTCACTCTCGTTGGTCAAATCTCTTATTTGAGTTCACTAAAAGGCCATCTTATCGGCACCGCTAGTCAGATTCCCACTATTGCCGCCGCCAGAAGTTCAGAGGCTCTAAGCAATGAGGTTTTGGCACAATCTTTCACAAGTGCTTTATATTGGGGTACATAATGGAGCCTAATATATTCCAATGGCACCATTAAGCTCCAGAGTTACAGGAAGATTGAGGTCTGTTGGATTTAAACGAACAATATGCCCACAGCCTTTTCTGGATGTGAAGGGAGTGAGAGAAAGCCGCACAGGCCTAAAGGCAGAGGTAATAAGGGTCTGGTAATCTAATGCATGGGAAATTATATCCACTCGGAAAAGGCAAATCAAGGTGAGCTTTTACAGTGGTGCAAAATATAGGTCCTCCATTGAAAGACTGGCTTTTGCTTTACACTTATGCCCCATTTACACCTGATGTTTTCTATTTTTATTGATCCGATCACAAGTAGACACTAAATACAGATGTAAACAAACAAACAAAACACGCATACAGTCAGATTGCTGAAGTAGTGTAAACATTCATGTGGTCAAGTGGATTCAAACAGCCCGTAAATACCTACTATTCTCATTCTTAACCCTTACGTGATAAATTCCAGAGATTCTAGAGATTCAAACGTCCCTTTCTGTAATAGTCAGTTTGATTTAATGGCGAAAAGTTAAAAGCAAATATTCTCTCACCAGTACTGAATCTAGCACAAGCTTGTATCATATGTAATATAGCCTAGTTGTGCAGTTATCAGTGTATAATCAAAAGCTGTTGATCTTTTTCTGTTTTTGTACCTTTTTGAAAATATTCCATTGCTTTATATTTACCAGAATAATAAATAATGTGCTGCCTTTATGAAATCTCTGAAAATCACTGAAATGATGTGGAACAAACTATAAAATACATACAAGTTCCTCAAATTTGTTACATTAAAATAGTTATATTATATAAAAATTACTAATTACATTTATGCATTTAAACTTTTTGGTCAAATTAATAATAATAAATAAGTATTTGACAATTATGAAATATAGCACCTCTGTCATCTTTGAGCTTAAACATTTTTTTTGTGTGAAATTCAAGTATAAATACATATATAAAACCATTAATCATAAATGTGCTGTTTGTTTTCAATCATTCAATTATATACAAATAAATAATATAATAACAATGATTTCCAGATTGTAAATGAACAATTTGGTAAATAGTTGGTTGTTGGACTTTACAAACACCTCTACTAAGATTTACTTTGTTGAAATAAAATGTAGTGTTTTTATTGTTATCATTATTCGGAATTCTGTTCATTTCTGTTTAATATTTGCAATAGTGCATAAAAGCACAGTCTAGCTTATGCTTTTGTTTGAACAAAAACGGCAGACAGCCTGAATGAAAAAATGCAAATACAATTTCTGACAGTAGGTGGTGTTTATAGAAAAACTGAAATGCTGGAAGAAATAATCTTAAAGGTGCAGTATGTAAGTTTGACACCCAGTGGTTAAACTAAGTATTGCATTCCTGGATCAAAAGAAACGCAAGTGCAGGTTGCCAGATTGAAGACCAACAGGAGCGACTATTGAGCCTAAAGGCTGATTTAAATCTTATTCTATATAAAAGCAACAGCACATGATAGAAGGGATATTTTCCATATTAAAAGGAGTTTTTGTTCTAACCAACTCCTCGAATTGATATATTATAAACCGCTTCTATTTCTTGCAGCTGAACAACAGACAACTTTGACAATGATCAACTCAGGTACACCTCATGTGCTTTATTCAGTGTTAAATGCTAACAATGTGAGTTTGAATGCCATTTTACATGACATTTATTGCCATACTACTGAAAGCAGCAGCAGACAGTTCAAAATTAGATTATAAACCTTACCATTTGCTGAGTAATGCATATTCTGTGCTTTTGAATGGCTGTATTTAAATTTCTGAAGTGTTTTGTCTGGTGCAAACAGCCAAATTGCTTATCACTGCAAATCTCGTCATGTAGGGTGTTGTTAGGACACGAGGTTACAATGTAACCTGCTCACCTAAAGTTTAAGTTCATAATATTTATATTATTTGCTAATTAATAACCTCATGTGGAACTCTGAATCTGTGTCTCATTTCGGAGTCTGCTACTGTCCACCGGAGGTCGCAATTCGGTCACGGACGCATACTTTGAAAGCCTTTCTGAATGAATGAAATACACTGTTTTCCAACAAGGCAACCCGGGGTGCTGAAATATAATTGGCTAAAGTGGCAGGGGGCGGGTTAAAAGAACCAAATCAAAGACAGCGTTTCGGCACGCAACATACATTTTCAAAGCAGAATAACTGACTTCAGCATGCTTTAGAAGACTCAAACTTACATACAGCACCTTTAATGCTCAAAGGCTTGAATTACCTCAGGTATTTCAAATAACTGTATATAAGCACACATTTAATGATTGATAAAAATGGAAAAATAAACTTTAAATGTGCTTTAGCGTCAAATTGGTATCCGTTTCATTTGTACTTGTAACCCTTAAACTATAGTAACCCCTTATAAATCTTAAGTGTCCCCTAGTAAGGGTCACGACCCCTAGGTTTGGTACCAGAATGTGTCGTCTTGCTTGCGTATGATCCATTTAACCAAAACACATCTTTATATCAGGTGTAAAAACAGGGTCTCAGTGGAACCCCTCATATTAGCATCTATATTTCTGACATATAAATGCATTTATAGACCGTCTGCATATAGAATATGTGGCGAATATTACATAATTGGCCAGAGTATTCACTTTTAATAAGCTAAGTCTGTCTACAGAAATATGCTAATGCTAGCTTTAGCTGATGCACAGTTGCGCAGCTGCAAAAGTGGGGGGCCGGTGGGGTCCTGGGGAATATGATGGAGAGCTCCAGAATAAATCCCCTTAAATGGTGGGTTGTGACCTTTCTTAAATGTGTTTTGTGTTTTGGTGCAGTATGGGATTTCCCTCAGGTGAATGCATTCAAAGCCCAGCTCAATAAAACAGCGGCCATTCCTCGCTCCGGCCGGAGTTCAGCCATGTTCACAAAAAAACCTTCCAACAATGTGAGCGATTGATGACGAGATGCAAAGAAAACAAAAGGGGGGGGAAAGTAGTGCATATAGGGGTTAAATATGAGAGATGCCCTCTCTGTTTTTCCATTTAAAGCTCTGCTAATGCAAGCAGATTTGTTACAGACCTCATTCTTAAAATCCTCTTTTGTGTGTGTGCGCGCGTGCGTGCGTGTGTGTGTGTTTTCTATTTATTTAATTATTTATTTTTAACAAGATGTATAGATTTAAAAATCCATGCATAGGCTGGTTTTTCAAAATTAATAATGTGGGGGTATAAAGACCCTTATCAGAGATAATAATAACTTATCATTTATCAGGGGATAGTCAAAGTCATAGTGTTGTTTTTAGTTTATTTCTTTGGGACTTATAAGTCTTGAATAAAATATTTGCGTATGATCTATTTATAAAACTTTTACTTTGTAGTAATGCAGGGTTTTTCAATATTTTAGATGCAATGGACTGCCAAATATGACCATCCTCATGTGAGGATCCTCCATTCTGAAATGGAGAAGACATTATATATTAAGACTTTATAGCATGAAAATAATTATAAATGGTCCTAAAATATAGTTTCTGTTATTGTATTTTTCCCTCATTATAATACATTTATAGTAGTCAATTTATCCACATTTGTTTATATTTACATTCTTCAATACTTTTTTATTTTTTATTTATTTGTTTCTAAATAAAATATAATTTGTAAAAAAAAATATGCATTTTTTTTATCAATAGTAATTGAAATACATTTTTTAAAGCATTTAATTGCTTTTTTTGTACTGTCAGAATTGTTTAAACGACCATTCATTTTGAAATGTAAAAGGCATAAACTTCTCGTATGAAGACCTGTTATATTGTCAAAAATATTTTAAATTGTTCTAAAATTAGTAATTAAAATAGTTTATTTTAAGTAACTTTTTTCTGCTCATAATACATTTATTATAGTAGTTAATGTATTTGCATTTATTTATATATACATAAATTTATTAATAGTTTTCATTGTGATTTATTTATTTTAATTTAAATGTAAATAAATGAAGCACAATTTATTATTATTAATTTAAATATAGATTTTTATTTAATTACTTTTTTATTGTCAGATTATTTTTAATCTTTGGAATTGTTTTTGTCTGTATTAAAAGATTTAATAATTGTAATGTGTATGATATATATATATATATATGTCAGAAAAGGTTTTGACATGCTGTAATTGGGCAATATTCTCCTCTGCTCTTGTGTGGTTTCTGCATAATATAGTGCCTTAAGAGGATCTTGTTTTAAAATTGACACGCTCTCGCTGAGGGCCAGATCAGTGTCCTTCATGCACTCTGAGTGCCGTGCTGTATTTATTTACTTTTTTTATATCCTCTTTTTCCGAGCCATATAGGCATCACTCAGTCTGACAGAGCTGCAGAGTAGGGCTGTTTTAAATATTATATGAAGAAACGTATGAGCCCCTGGCCCACACTCTCAGACACGTGTGCTGTCATACGACATCATGTTTGTCTAAACTGATCCCTATAGCAGGAGATTCCTGCAGAATTACGCTTAGTGGCTTCTCTAGTCCACATTTTTAGTAGTGGGTGAAGGGAAGGGAGTTGAGATGCATTTATACTAGGATATACTAGAATACTAGCATTTATACTTTTAAAGGTGAACATATGTTTAACAGTTAGTTGCTATTGCTATATTCTCCTCTTCTGCAGCAATTCATTAGGTGCCTATAATATTTATAAGCAATTATGATAATCAAAAAAAGAATAATAATAATAATAATGACAATAATACAAAAATATGATTTTGTATTAATTTGAAAAGGACAAGCAAGATGTGCCATTATTATTATTATTATTATTATTATTATTATTATTAATAATAATAATAATAATAATTTGCTTTTGCACACCACTTTTGCAAAATCCATTTAAAAAAAAAGGACAAGCAAGATGTGCCAATAATAATAGCATCAATTGTAACAGTAACTGTAATGAATGTATTAATAATAATTTTATTTTGTACACCCCTTTTGCAAAATACATTTGAAAAAAGGACAAACAAGAGGCTATTTTTGTTATTATTATTATTATTATTATTATTATTAACAACAACAACAACATTAAAGTAATTATGATAATCTTAGGAATACTATAATAATAATAATTATTATTATTATTATTATAATAATAACAACACAAATAACCAACAAATTATAATAGCAATCCTTCTAATATAATCAATAATAATAATAATAACAACAACAACAACAACAAATTATGATAATTTCTACTATAATAATTAATATAATAGTATAATACTACAAATTATAATATTTAGTAATAATAATAATAATAATAATAATAATAAATTATGCTTGTCTTGCATATTCTACACCTTTTTTTCCTGATAAATTTTGCAGTGCCATATGCAGGTCATGCATATCTTTCTCTCTGTCTTCTCTCTCTCGCTCTCTTTTGCTCTCTCTGGTGAAAGCCTTGTCTGCAGGCAGTGTGTTCTCTCTTCTTCAACAGAACATCAGGCAGGAACAGGGAAAACTGAAAGAGGGAAGGGGCTGAAAGTGGAAGAGTGAAAGTGTAAACTCCACTCATCCCCAGAGCTGCTGACGAAAAGGCCTACGTCACACACACACACACACACACACACACACACACACACACACACACACCGCACAAGAGCAGCTCCATGGCCCCCAGCTGAAAGCTTTATATAAGACCCTTTATAAGACCTGAGAGAGAATAGCATGAAACTAGAGCATATTTCTTCACTGTCTTGCTTGCTGCAGGTAGAAAGATGCAGATAACAAAAAAATCATGAGGTATTGATTTAACAATGCGTCAACGCTGAGAGTTTTTTGGATGTTAAAATTCTACTTTTTCACTTTAACCACTGTAAGTCAGACATTCTCAAGCTGACCACATCTATAGATTTTAAAGAAATACCTTAAGAGTCAGACACAAACTAATAAGAGGGGAAAAAAATACCCACGGTTTACCTGTCAAACCTGTCTGAGGGCGAACGCTTTCGATAGATAATTGTAAATTTTGAATAATATGTCTTTATGCAGTTGTCAGAAAGCATGCAGCCATGTAATTATCAGAGTTTGTCTTGCATGTCTAAAAGCAGCTTCACATAACTGTTTTGCTGCTGTCTAGAAGACTTGTCTTTTCGTAATTGAAGGGTGAGTTGTGAGTTTGAAATTTTGACTACTTTGCATGCTCTTTAAAATAAACATTGAAAACTTGTTGTTTTTTTGATGCCATAGAATAATAAATAGGCAACATTTCTTCAAAGAACAACTTTGTGTGCGTGTGTGTGTGTGTGTGTGTGTGTGTGTGTATAAAGACGAAGACATTTTTAGGTTCAGTTTGGTTCAGTTTAGTCTTATAGACACAAGTGAATGAACAAGGATTAAAATATATCATCAAATTCTTATCAAGAAGCAGTTTCTAAATGAGTAAAAACAATTGTTTTCAGAAATTATTTAAAATGAAGTGAGTTTAATTCAACAATTAAACAATTAAAAAGTTATGTTTTACAATGCTGCTTTAGTTCAAGATTTCTTTAGAAATTTGAACTAGGAACAAAACATCCTCAAAGTATGATTTGCTTTGTTGTTGTTGCTGTGCTGCAAGTATAAAAGCACCTTAAAACAGTTGCAAAATTTAAGTGAAATAATAAATAGCTTAAATGACTTAATTACTAAATACTGACATTTTCTCTTACTTTAGTCCAACTAAATTCAATTTAAAACTTATTTTTTATTAGTTGAATAGTTAATAAGCTACTTGTCAAAAAACACGGCCACAGAAAAGACAACAGTATAAGTATAAAGTATAAAGTTCTTGGCTATTAGAATTAGTTTTATTAGTTAACATTATAGCTTAAAGCTGAAACTCCGCTGCAGCCTAACCTAGCGAACATGTCCTGCGTTACTCACTTTGTTTTAATTTACTCCCTATTTACTCTCCCTCATCAGGTTTCATGAGGTTATGTTGATCACAAAAGAAGATATTTTGAAGAAAGCTTAAAAACATGTATCCATTTACTTCAGTGGGAAGAAAAATGAATACTATGGAAGTCAATGGTTACAAGTTTCCAGCTTTTTTTAATATTTCATCTTTTGCTGTGATGATGACAGAATACTCATTTTTAGGTGAACTCTCTCTTTAAATACATCATAGCTAGGTTTTGGTGTGATACAGATACTAAAGCATAAAGAATATCCTGTCTACCATTTTTTTAATGACAATTTCCTAATGATATAGTTAAACCAATACTTTAGTTTTTAAAAATAATGCAAAAAACCATATCAGCACTGCATTCAAGCAGGTATTAACAACGGCCACGTTGTTTTCTCTCATCTGCTGTATAACCATGCATTTACAGCCTCACTGAGCATCAAATTCCAGTATTCTATGGTACAATGTTAGTGTAATTTTGCTTTATGGTAGTCCAAAGAAAGTCAAAAAGTGTTAGACAAAGATGACAACCAAAAAAAAATAAAATAAACACAACTTTGGTGCTTGTCAGTAAAACAGTAGTCGTGTCTCATGGATGGTTATTTGATGGCTCCTTGTTGACTTCACATTGCAATTTTCTCTAGAGAGTTACAAGTGATTAGATTCTGTTTGTCTGATATTTGTAGTTTTGTTCTGTTGAACACAAAAGAAGATATTTTCAAGTGTTTTGTAAGCCATTGAATTGCATAATATTTGTTTTGTCCTCCTATGGAAGTCAATGGTTACAGAGTTTCAGCTTTTTAAAAACATCTTTAACAGAAAAAAAAAAATCAACAACCTCAAAACAGTTTGAAACAAGTGAGTTTTTTATGTTTGGGTGAGCTATTTCCTTTAACAGGATTGGATTCACAGCATTATATATGATCTGCAGTTTGATTCCGTTGTTGTGACTGCTCAATTTGTGACTGCTCTAGAAAGCAATGTGCATGGTAAGAAACGAACAACAAAAGGTTGCTCCACGTCTTCAGCACACATCAGTGACCCGCGATTGCATAAACCTTGATAACGTTGGTGCAATGTTATGTAACCGCTACCACTCAGCGCTTCTTCTGCTTACCAATAAGCACACAACTCTCAAAGCTGCTGGCATAAACGCTGACGGGGCCTTCGCTTCATGGCGGATTTTTTCCACCGGCACATCTCATACCCTGCTTCAGATGTCCGATCAGACCCAAGTTTGCAGCAGGCTTCTTTACTCCACCCCTTTCCACTCGTTTTTCCATCCTTTTCCTTTACTGTGTGGCATGTGCGGGTTTTTCAGAAGTATAATTCTGACTCAATCATGATTAAACCCTTTTTTCTCTTGGGTAACGCTTCGTATGGCTGTTAGCGACTTCGTTTTCTTCAGCTTCTACAGGCTTGTCATTGTATCTCAGTAAACACTGAGGTTGCAAAATTGTTCTATAGTTTTTTTCTGTGATATATATATATATATTGCAATAGGTATGCGATATGAGCAGATGGGTTGAGTAACTTTGTAGCAAAGAATTAATTATTTTTTATATAATGATTGGGATGGTTTTGTAGTGGAGTAAATCTGCTTAAAATATACACCGTAAAAATAAATACAGGATTCCACACAATTCATTCATGTTGTCCCAACACAAATCGATCAAGTTAACTTAGCAAATTCTAGTCGATTGAACAAAGCAATTACACTTCCACATTCCACTGTTAATCCCTTCATGTTGTCCCAACGCAAATCGATTAAGTTAACTTAATGGTTTTTACAATTTTAAGCTGATTGAACAAAACAATTAATTTGTCCCAAGAAAAAACTCAAGAATTGTGCTTTTTCAGCACATTTTAAATAAGTCGTTTGAACAAGCAGCTAAAATCATTTTTCGAATGTAATAAACACATCACAAGCATAAACACAACAGAGCAAAGATGCAATGAAAAAAAAACTACACATTATGTTTTTTGTGGAGGGAGTCTAACAGTATTAAAGTACATAAATTAAATAATCAAATGTAAAAAAAAAAAACTGTTTAGTATTGTATAAATAATTCAACCAACTTAATCTTTATTAAAAGTTACAAACGGTAAAATTTCTTGTGCCAAAATGCTTTAAACTCTGTAAAAAAAATTATAATAATAAAAAAAAGCTCACACAGTATCAGACCTTGAAAGTGATGAGCTCTATTGCCAACTTTGGGTCACTTCAAAAAGTAAAGACATTTATTTAAGCTTGTTTTTAATTGATGATTTATTTTGTACTGTTATTGCATTAAAAAAATATATATTTAATGTGTTTAATATCTGATTTTGTAGCGCTTTGGCTTAAAAAAACGCATAACAAATAAAATGCATTATTATTATTATTATTACCATTATTATTATTATTATTATTATTATTATGGTAAAATTACACAAATCTCATGTGTTTTGAACTACACTGTAAAAAAAAAAATTAATGCTGGGTTCCATACAATCGATTTTTGTTGGGACAACATAAAGGAATTAAGTTAACTCCTTAGTTGTTAAAAATTTAAGTGGATTAAACATCAAAGGATTAAGTTGCACCCCCGAAAAAACAAACAAAAAAACAAAACAAACAAACCAACAACTCAGGAACTGTGTTGTTTCTCCTTAATTTAAATAAGTAATTTGAAAAACAGAAAACATAAATATTTTTTTACTTTATAGCAAATTGTAATCTCAGCTAAACACTGCACATGCTGCAATGTGACTATTACAGATGCGCACATTGCAATATTGATGCTGAAACATTTGTGCAGTCCTAATCTCAATATTGGATCTCTGTCTTTCTCCTCTGTCCTATCCTCCCCTTCTTTGACTTTATCTGCTCTTCTTTCCATGATTTGAGAGTCAGAATGTGTCTATGTTCAAGCAGACTGCCTCTTTCTGGCTGATTAGCAGCGTCTGTGCGTCCCGGAGTCTTAAAAAGAAAGGGGATTTAAGAGAAAGGAGTCGAGCGTTTCTCCTTCATTGCTCTTTCTTGTGCCTCTGTCTCATTATGAAGCCATTTGGAGGCACAGCCTTGGTTTTGACAAGAAGTCAATCTTTTAGATTCTATCAAGGAGAGTTTCTGGATTTTTTGCTTTTCATTTTTTGGCTGTTCAAACTTGTTACTGACTGACAGGCAGTCCTTGGGATTTGGTCATTTAGTCATTTCCGCCTGCATTTAAGTACTTTATGGTCTGCCTGCGGAGGGAAGCTATAAAATAAAGGCTGGGAACATATTTAGGAACATAACGGCAGACACAAATGGCTAGCATATATTGCAAGTATTACTGTAGTGTTGTGCTTACTTGGCATTAGGGAGGCAATAACAATATTCAGAGAAAGTGTTATTTACAAAGGTTCTAGGAACATTCTCAATGTCTGGCTTATTTTTTTCCGCTTTTATCATTCTTTGTTTGTTTAAATGTTATGAATTTACATTTGCTGTTCCAATGTTTTAATACAATTTCTGTTTTCCTCATTACAGTACAACATTCAGAGGACAAAATATTTGATTATATTGTATTTTTAGATTAATTACTTAAATTTTTTTTTAGTTGTTTTTTTTTTCAAAAAATTCTGGCGACCTTCATTTCCTCTTATGAAATTGCATTTATATTTTCATGATAATCTTCTAAGAACACATTCATAGCTTATTGCAAAGGTAGAATACCCCCCCCCCCCCCCAACCCCTCCAAAAAATCATGTTTTCTTCCATTGTATACCCCAAACCCCCCCCAAAAAACTTTCTAACCTTTCAAAGTTTTCTGCAGCAAAACTCTTTATATGCTTGGAAATGTTGTTTTGTTTATAACTCTTGTGGCTTTCTAAGCATCTTATTTTTCTTAAAGTTATAGAAGTTGTAAACCCTCATAATTTAATTTTGCTCAACACGACGACCTGTATAGAACATTCTTACGGCATTCTTTGAAAGCCAACAACTAACCCCACTACAGTGAGCATAATGTTACTACATGTACCATATTATGCGGGTGCGTTTGGGTATAAAGGAAGATGTGACGGTTCCTTATTTCTGGTCCAGACTGAGACCTCAAGCGAACTTGGGTCAAGTGGACAACACTTACATAAGACTCACCCATGCTGAGAGACAGTCGCTCTGTAATTGCATTTGTCCACTGCATCCCAGACATATTTGATTAGAGAGTAAAGATGAGACTATGAACCTGTCAGTCGTCAGTTTTTTTTCACCATCTCTCACTCCAGACACCATTCACAGTCCAGGGTGTTCACAGCTCTGTAGTAGTCAAGTATTGAATAGAATGACATTTGAAATGTTGCACAACATCTCTTAAGAGCTTTTTGTCCTTTAGGAGTCAATACCTATTGAATTGTAATGACTTGCCTGGTGCTGGTCTATTTAGATTCTGGCTTTAGATGGATAAAAAAAGTTTATTATTTTTTTTTTTTACATACTCTTGTCTTGATTGCTGTGGTTCTACACCATCTCCTCTCTTTTTTTTTTTTTTGCTATTGGAAATGTGAAAAATGAGTTGTTGTAAAAATGGAGAGCAGATTCCCTGAATATATCACAGGGCCAAAGGCCATTCCGAGACAAATGGAAATTCACTGGCATATTCCAGCTCATTAATTTGGTCAATTGCTTTGTACAAGATATATGTGCTTCGGTGTCTGGTTTTGAGGCAGACCCTTTACTCTTGGGAGGACCGTTTCATGTAGCTTCTTCTTTTTTTGAATGTGTATTTTTTTTTACCATTTTTCATATAACATGAAGATGTTACACTGACACAGTGAAGGGATGAAATAACTTGATGATAACTCAGACTTTATCATCCACTTGAGTAACACAATTTAAATGTTAAATGTGCATGAATAAAATAATCCTTAAAAATTTATATTATGAAATAAGAATCCAAAGTAACCTTTTTTGATGCACAAATATGAATTTCTACCTTTTAGAGACACTATTTCTATGATTTTTTTTATTATTATTAATAGTTGTAAAGCACTAAAATCTTTTAAATGGCAAAACAAGTGTATTAATTAGAAAATCAAATCAGTTGTTTAAATTATTTGAGAAAAAAACATAAATGTTCATTGTAATGTTACCAAAATTGTTAAAAAGACAGAGCCTCAGTGCCACACCCAACTATTAAGTAAATGTTACAAGCCATTGGTGGTTTGAAAGTTTCAAACTCCTGAATCCAACTTAATGAACTTTCTTGACCTCATTATATGCAGAATGACACCCTATCAGTTTGGTATTGCTCCAAGGATATCAAAGCCTTAAGTCATGGCTTTGTCGTTAAAAAAATATAATAAAATCAGTTTTATTTCATTTTACAATTTTACGTTTAAAAAATCTTGAGTTCCCTTTGTCTCCGTGGCAGGTCTTTTCTGCTTATCTCTTCATGCCTCGGAGGTTCGACTCCAACTTAATCACTGACACTGAAAAATGGCATGCGATTCTCAAGCCCTAGTCCTCCTCCTCCAATCCCTTGTTCGCTGTTGTTCTGCCCCATTCTCATTCGGCTGTCAGAGCGGGACGCTCAGAAATGGCCCTTTGAATGACACCGGTTGGCACATCATTCTGAGTGTTGGTGGGAAAAAGGGGCTCTAGATAAATGGTGATGCGCCTTCCATGATTGCCTGCTGCTTCCAGTCACCCCTTCCTCCAATGCACTCGGGAAAAGCCAAATAACAGCTGCGCTCAATGAGAAATGTCAGCCTGATTTTTCACTTTTCGCCGTCTCGTCTGTTTGTTTTGCTAAATTTATTTCTTTTTCTGTAGTCTACAGTAATGTTCGTCAACAGTCCACATTGTAGGATTTTCTAATGTACAACCACATGGCAAATGGAGTGTAAAATGGCGTGGCCTGAATGTCTATGAATGTCTTCTATCTTTTACAGATTTTTCTTGCCATCATCTTTTTCTGAAAACCTTAAAGTGCATTGCAGGTTGTGTGTTTTTATTTTTTATTTTCTTTGACCCAGGAATGGGCTTTAAATGCCCTCATCATGCTCTATATGTGTATGCATGTCTATGAATTGGTCGTGATGAGGAATCTGCTGTTATTGGGCCAAAACCATTTTCAAAGACAAACATGGACAAAAATGTTTGAAAAAAAAAAAAAAAAAGTTTAATGTGCAGCCGTCACACCAGATGCAGAAAACGTTGAACTATGAAACCCATACATGTCAATGGCTTGTGCTGGTTAAAGGTGGTTTGTTGCTGTGCTGATCATTGACTTGCTTGCGCATGCACTGTGGTTCAGAATAGCTCAGTATTGTGCTCTGTGGATATTCCGCTCATGTACATGTATACATGCTCACCGGAAAAGAGAAATGCTGCTCAGGGTGCAGACAGGACATTTCAATATTATTCTTGTTTCGGCTCTCTGCAATAGTGTTACAGTCCTGTCATGACGCTTCCTGACTCACTTTCACCCTCAATAAAATTTTTCTGTCAATAAAATATGGCTATTTTATTGGCTTGTGGGTTTTAAAATCTGTATAATTTAGGTCGGGTTAAAAATAAAAAGTCTCATCACTTTTCTTTAGTAAAAATAAATCATCATTGCAAATCGTTTTTGGTTTAGGGTTTTATTCAAGCGCATCCAGAATTGTTTTGCTTTTAGCTCAATTTTGGTGCGTCCTTATAAACTATGCTCTTATGCTGGTTTCTTTGATCAAATACATTAAAATAGTATATTGTGTAGAAAAAATAAATAAACTGGTTGGGTTTATCCATATTTGACTTTTTTAAAATAGTTGAATCTGTTATAAAATCTATGGCATTTCAGCCACCCTGACTCCTTACTACAAACATAAAAAATATATTTTTGCAAAGTCTTTTGCTTAAATCTTATTGACTTTTTGCAAAGTAAAGTATACTGTGGTTTCTTTGTAGTTTTGTGGATCTTTGCAAATGTCAAAACATCCATTATACATTTCTACATATTCATTCTTGATTCATCAAATCAAGGTTTGATCTCAGGAAAGGAAATAATGTCTAATATTAGCAATATTACAGATGTAGCTCGATACGCATCGATCAGGGCATGGGGCAGCTGTGAAAGAGATGGATTGCAGTTATTGCCGCCATTGATTTTAACAACCAGGCTGTTAGAGTCCATCCAGAAGCTCACTCAATCGTTCTGGCTTCCGCTGGCATCCCTTCAGCCAATCAGATGTCTCTATTTATGCACTTTGCCTGCTCATGCTCCCATTCATTCATTATCCCCAAGTGGTCCAACAGAAAATCATTTAAATATTTATCCGCTGCTTCTGTTAACATTGTCTTACACACCACGGGTTGTTCTTTCCCCTTTGATCACCTCAGCTTGAGCCGAAACCATAGCTACGAGAGTAATTTGCATGAGTCACGTGACTCCTCTCGCCAGCCAATAGCGTTTTCTGTTCATCAGCTGACGTGAAGAGAGCAGTGCACATACCCCTGTGGAGAGAGATCAGGGGTATTGATTTCTGTGCCTTCCCCTGCTGCTCTTTGTTATGTGCCGTGTGGAGATTGACCGGCTTTAGAGAGGATATGAAGGAAACACTTTTATTATAATGTGTGACCTTATGTGTCTCCCAGCTGGACCATTTTAGATGGGATCTGCTGGACTTGTCTGAAGGGTTCTTCTGAGTTTCTAAAATAGTCAAGTCACTTATTTCAGTTCTACAATGCAAATTGTTAAAGCAGCTTTACAACAGGCAATTATCAGAAATGAGGTTTGACGTTTTATTAATTTGAAACCGGTCCAGTTCATTAAGCACATTAATTTACAGAGAATCCTGGTTTTCTTCTAGTTAGTTCATTGATGATTCAGATCAGTTCAAAACCACTTCATCATTGAAGAATGTGATTCACTCAAAGTTTCTTGGCAGCCACATTTGCAGCACCCTGGGCAGTTAATTTAAGACCAATGTCCTATCTAAATGAATGGGGGACTCCTTAAATCTCAAACTCAAATCTCACGATTAAATTACATATTTCAAAAACACAACAAAACCCAAAGTGACCAGTTCCATTATTCTTGTAGCTCAAGCATTAATTGCGTTTAAGGCTAAGGCGTTTAAGCTACTGCTTAAAAGTAGCTGACACCAATCTCCTCTATGGTTACCATGGTAACCAGAGGACACGGTTATAAATACCGGAAGAAGAACTGTAGACAGACACTGGAAGGTCATGAAATGTGCTGTAATGTGATTTTAAGTCAGTTCTCCTGTCAAAATCAACACGTCCAGTCAGTAGTTGCCAAATGACAGGGCTTGCCATAACAAGCAATTGAATCTGTACAGACCATTCCCCCAAAGGACTGCCAGGCTATAAAGATTGGCAATCGGATATTTCGACCAGAAGGCAGGTCTTCCTTCACTGTGGCGGACATACTGAACATTGCCATTTTCCCCATTCATATTAGTTTGAGTGTACTGTCTTTGTAGATCTGTAGTGTTTGATTTACTTTTGCAGTTCTACCAACTCCAATGCAAGCCAAAGCTGAGAGTGACAAGGAATCTAAAAGTCACAAACTGATGTAAATTAAAGATTAAATCTTGGGAGATGCTCAGTCAGAGGTCCAGTTATGCTCTGGTATAACGAATGAAAAGTGCTCCAGTCCAGTCAGAAGTGGACAACTTTGTCGAAGTTCAATGTCCTTCTGGTTAAAGGTGCAAGATGTGTTCAACCTAGAAACAGAACTGTTGAGGACTAGTCCTATGTGTGCTCTTACCATCGATGTCATCTCCTCTGACCGTGTAGGCTGTGCTGTGATCGTCCACAGTGCTGGTTAATCATATGGATTTAATATCGACCAGATAAGCAGACTAGCATAAGCGTAGATTTCATTCTTCTTACAATGTTGTTTTGGGACGTGCCCCGGAGGAACCTCACCAGCTTCAGAAGGTGCTTTAGATGTTCTATCTCTTATCTTTTGCAGTAAAACGGACTAGCAAAGCTTGTGTCGTAGGTTTCTTTCAGAATTGATTGCTCCATAAAGCCATGTAGGTCATTTAGAGGCGACCACCACAGCTCCACGAGTCCCATCGACTAAATATTGACCTGTTCCCACAGAGGCCACGGGAGGCATTAGAATAAAGGCTTCATATGCCTTTAAAGCCTCCATACGCTCTCTCTTAAGCAAATGCACACGTGCAAACACAAACCGGTGGGATTTGCGTGCACATGCAGGCATAGAAATGCTCTTAGCAGAGCAAGTGCCGCACTCGCATAATTTCAAACTTGCACGATTCGCTAAGTGTTGCATCAGTGTGTGTCAGAGAGGATTTGTGCGTGTAGTTTTAAAGCTGCTTAATGCAAACTGTTCAAAATGCAGCTGCGCTTACAGTCTTTTAAATGGACACCATTTGAGTGATACTTTAACTTTGCCACCAACATCTGCACTCAAAACTTGTGCCATTTCCATATTTTTCTCCCATGTTTCCAGCAATTTTCCCACTTGTTTTTGCCCCTCTTGAGGATTTTTCATGTTAAAAGAGCGTTAATACAGTTTCTATCTGCTTTTATACCTTACGGAACAAAATCAGCTCCT
Organism: Danio choprae; assembly: GCA_903798125.1. Classification (NCBI taxonomy): domain Eukaryota; kingdom Metazoa; phylum Chordata; class Actinopteri; order Cypriniformes; family Danionidae; genus Danio; species Danio choprae. The sequence continues at coordinate 6,105,303 of CAIGQW010000596.1, forward strand.
CTCGTCTCCCCGTCTACACCCATTTTGTCATTCAGGTCATTAATTGATAAATTCTTGCTTGACAAAATCTTCCATTACCATTCTAACCATTCACTTAAGCTATGTACTTGACACATTCACTGCTTAAGTTATTTACATAATAAGTAAGGACTTCAATGGGATTTTTTTCTTTTAATGGAAATGGTGATGTATAAGCTTTTGGTCCAAAGTGTAGATCACATCAGTGTGTTTTAAATATTTTTTTTGGAATGTTTGCTGCATTGATGCATGGCTTTTGAAGGCCAGTCCATAAAACAGACACACACACACATTGTCGGATGTGTGAATCATCTGATACACAGACTTTAATTGACGTCACATTGATGATCTGTTTACTACAAAACAGCAAACTTTGAACTTCCTGTCTTTAGAAGACATTTGAAAAAGAATAAGTAATTTAAATTATTTAAATTTTCATCATTCTCTGATCATTTGTGCACATTTCTTTGTTAGTGACCTTTTATTTTAAGTTTTTAGTTTTTATATGTATTAAGTATATACAATTAAGTATATTAAAAAATTCTTAAGTATCTAATTTTTTTTAGATATCAAATTACAATATTTAAGTATATAAAATTTTATTTGAACATATTAAATTTTACATTTTAAGGCTTTTGCGGGTGTTTTTATTCCATTTTATATTTTAAGGCTGTTGTTTGTTTTTATTTAGAATATTTAATTAATTTATAGTTATATTTTTAGTACTTGTATAATAATAATGTTTTTAATTTCCTGTAACTTTCTATTTTATTTTTACTTTTCTTTTGGTTTATATAACAATAACAGTGACAATGTTATGTTAATTTTGTGACATTTAGTGTAGGCCTTCTTTTTTTAAAATAATAAAAAGAAATATAAAGGGATATTTCATTAGGTATGCTTAATGTAATCAGGCTATTGTTTTTACAGTAATTCTAACAACAGCAACAAAAATGTAGAAATAAACAGCTTTTATATACAATTAAATAAGGTTTATTACAAAAAACACATTTTAATCCACAATAAAAATTGACATTAAATATAAATACAATAATTCTACAAATACAATGTAGAATTATGATCCTAGACATTTAAATCTAAAAGGAAAAACGAGAAGCTCTCATTGAGTGCTCTGTTTTTGCTGGTTTTTTTCCTGTAACTTTACCAGTTTAATTTAATTACACACACTTTAATTCATCCAGTTTACACCTGACCCTTGACCTTATCAAATTTTATTAACTCTTAACTTTCTCTATGTATGAGTTTTACTGTTGCTTCTCTCTCATTGACTGTCCTGCTAAAACACTCCTGCTTTTATATAGTGCAGTGCTGGACCTTTCCAGTCAGCACTAAATCCGTGAATGGTGGACTCATACACGTTCACACACACATAGATAGAGAATGCATTACCGCACTGCTCCCTCTTGAACTGCGGTCACCTATCAGTTTGAACCTATAGCAAAAAAAAATCAAACATTTTCTGCCAGTTTCCTGCCAGTCTGATGGGCGGATGTGCCTACAGGGCTCTGGCTGATGTATTAATTCTGCCATCCTTTTTTTTCAGAGAGGTTTAGCAGAGCCTCTCGCTCTCAATCAATGGACTCGCGCACACATCGGCTTTAGATTGAGCCATTGATTTAAGCCCTGTTTAAAGAAGCAGCTTCTTCCATGTTTAATCTTCACTGCTGTAGTATTACTCTGTTTGGCTACTGTTTTATGAGGGGGCTTTCTTTTGATTAAAAGGTCCATTAACTGTATATTTTGCCTCCGAAGTAGATCCTCCACCATTATAGTTTCGATCCATCATTTATTTGGTAGGGGCTGATCCATTTTATGGATTTACCCTGATGCCTCGGGGGGGCTTTGACTGTTGTTCGGGTGGTTTTAGTTAATCTTATGGCATGTGTGCTCTTTTTATTTACAGTATGTGTTTTAGTCAACTTTACAGAAGAACATGGCAGAAATTTCACTAAATAATGAATTCAAGGATTATACGCTATACAAATAAGGTTTGTTACATGTATAAATGCAGGTTTAACCAACAACAAAGACTATATAACAAAAAATGTATAAAATAATTACAATAACCATATCTTCATCAGCAATGATGCACTATAACTCTTTATTATGTGTGTACTGCAGTTTTGTCTGCCACTTTAAATGCTCCTTAAAGCATAATGGATTCTGATTTGTGTTTTTTATACATAATTTCTAGCAGTATTTTTCCCTTTTGCTGTTATTATAGTAGTACAATAAAAATGTTTAAACTTGATAGAAACATATTTTATTGGACTGTAATGCTTAACCTTTTGAGGAATTGTTTTATTCTGTTAAAGGGATAGGTCACCCAAAAATGAAAATTCCGCCATTATTTACTCACCTTGTATGTTTTGTTGAGCACACAGAGATCAAATCAAACAGATCTTTCACAGATATTTATTGTAATATTTAATATAAATATAAATATTGAAATTTAGATAATAACTCATAATGAAAATAGACATTTCCACATTTTCCACATTCCACATTTTAATTGTGCAGGCTGCTTTAATAATAATAATAATAATAATGTTATTGCTTTTGTCGTTGTTGTTGTTGTTATTATTACAATATACGAATGATAAGAATAACAATAGTGCTAATGATATTATTATTATTATTATTATTATTATTATTATTATTATTATTAGTATTATGAAGGAGAAGTAATATGAATGATTATAAGGATAACAATGAAAACAGTAGTGATGTTGTTGTTGTTGTTGTTGTTGTTGTATAATCATCATCATTATTATTATTATTATTATTATTATTATTATTATTATTATAGTATGATTACATGTTAGTAGTAGGACTGCAAGTTTCCAGTTGTCACTATATGACATGATAGATAAATAAATAAATAAATAAATAAATAGGTATGTTTTCTGACTTTTTTGTTGTTGTTGTTTTTAATGAAATATTGAGGTTTGTGTGCGTCCAGGTGTCGTCATATGCCATATTTCAGTGCGTCTCAAGCACTTAATACTGCATACTGTACCATGGTGGCCATCTGGTGTATCTGCTTCCTGTTCTGGCTGACTGTCCTTCCTGTTATGCATTTACCTCACAGATGGCACCACACGGCGCCATAATTTGATGTCGTTGCTATGGTTACACAAGGTTAAGTGCCACCTCTGAACCCTGAGCAGTTTAACCTTCTATTAATACTATGATACTGTAGTTTAGTCATGATTGCACTTCCGCGTGTGAAGTGTGCGGTGACTGGTTAAAGCTTTTCCTCTTAGTGTGGGGTCTTGCAACATGCATGTTTGCTTTTTATGGTGTTTGTCAGCTGTAATTATATATATAAAAAATAAAAAAAAGTTTGTCAGCTGTAATTATACAAGTCAGTCACCCAAACACACATGCAGTTTTGTCCTCATAACGGTAGTGTTCACACAGTGGAGTCTCGCTACAGTGCTGTCTACAAATGTAATAATAGTGTTAACACAACACACAGCTGGAACTACAGACAATCCCACCACCGATGAGGCAATTTCCTCCCTGAATGGGAAAGCTGTCACTGAGACACACACACACACACACACACACACACACACTGCTCTGGTCAATAGCGTGTGTTCTGCATTCTGCTGTTTTTGCAACTACAGGCACTTTTCTGTCCCAGATTTTAACTTTCTTGTTTTTGCCCCTCTTCTTTTTGTTATATCAAGGTCACATTTGAATTTGTACATCATTCTTTAATCATATCTTTATCTCATCATATTTAATGCATTACATGCATAAATGAACAATACTTAAAAGTAGGGATGTGCCACATTGTCAAAGGCAAACAAATGCCATATTATATACACATACAGTAGTCATATTTTTGAGGTGGATCAAATCATTCATTAAAGTTGTCCTAAAACTATTGAACAACACAAGTTCTGGTCTTTTGAATGTTGAAAACTGCAATTTAAAGCAAATGAATAATTACCATGGTTAAAATGAATATGTACTCATAATAGTTGTTATAGCCACAGTTAGACAAAGAAATGTTAAAATGATTCATTATATGAGTGGATTAAATAGTCAGCCTAGAAAAGGTAAATAAATAAATAAGGGACTATTATAAATTGCTGCATGACCTAAATTCCTTAAATTCAATGTAGTTTTCAGATGTGTTAATATATTTCCCTCACGCTTGAATCTCCTTCATTCTGTTGAAAATGTCTGTCCTGATTGCAGCTGCTTTCACAGTGTTTAAGATATCTACTTTATCCCTTTTAAATGATCCATAATTTAGACAATTTTGATGAAAGGAGTGCAAGAGAGATCTTGAATTTTAATTTTACATTTCGAGTTGAAATAGACGGTTGAAATGGATTGCAGTTTTAATGGTGGTTGGAGAGTTTGTGGTGTCAGTTATCAGTTAATGGGTGGCTATGGGGATTCAGGTGTGAGTGTGTGTGCTCTAGGGCTGCTCAATTTTGGGGGGAAAAAATCATGACCCCATAATTGTAATCACGTTATTTAAAACATTTATCAGTGGGCCATATGACCAAAATGTTTTGGAGATTTTCCCCCTCTGTAAATAAGGTCGCTAGTATAGCTATATATTTCAAAGATCATTCAATTTCACATTCTTAATACTGAAGCAGAATGGGAAAATGGGAAAGTAAAAAAAAAAAAAAAACTTCTCAATTCTCAATTATGGAAAGGAGAAAAAATACAGTAGAATAAAAATATCCAAATGAAACAAACAATGCTTTAAGCGTCTTCGATGTAAGAATTAAACTTGAATTGTTTCTTATTATAGCTACAAAATTCCTTCAGTCAGGAGCTATGATTGACTTGGTGCTTGTTAGATTTAATAATTATGAAAACTGTCAGCAGTAGGAATATATCAAACTGTTGTTATAAGAGCCTGCCAAACATGACAACGAGGGTTAATGTAAATAATCACTAAGACCTGCGTTTTGAAACACTTTTGCATGTATTTAAGCATTTAAGCATGCACCATAAGAAGACTTTACATATGTGTATTGTCTTCGTCTCAGAAGCTGAGCGCAAGTTCTTTCACCCTTTGAATCGAAAACGCATCAATAAATGAAGCACATCCCATCCTGCAATAGTCACCTCACATGCTTTCACTAATTTCCATGTTAAACTGAGCTTTGGGGAGCAACAGATTTGGACTTCTTGAAAGGGTGGTGGAATATGATGCAATAATCATTTTATAACTATTAATGTTTTTTTTATTTTTAATAATCGTTGGAGGCCATAATCAATCTATTTTGAATTTCGATCAGTTGCACAGCCCTAGCATGTACTCATGTTTTTATATCCCGGTGAGGACTTAAACCTGAGCACAGACAGACTTACGGAGACTTGTCACCATGGGGACCTAAATTGAGGTCTCCATGGGTAAAATAGCTTAGAAATAATGTTAAGTGAAGTATTTGGATAATGTAAAAATCTAAAACTTTTTTCTATGAGGATTTGATTAAGAGGTAGGGCTTGGAATAAAGGGATAGATTTTACAGTTTGTACAGCATATAGGTCATTGTCTATGTAGAGTCCTCACAGGGATAGCAAACCTGTGTGTGTGTACTTGTACAACTATCGCTTTGATAGCAGGTTTGATATTTGGAGATTAGAATGAAGACCAAAAGAGTAAAGTGTGGACATTTTGACCATTCTTCACTTCCTATCAGCTCCTTATAGCGTTAGCCATGAGAGCCATAGTTTACTGGCAAGCTACACAATCGGCATGACTATGAAATCAAAGGTAATTATTTTGATGCTTCTTCATGATCTATGTACACTATTCTACACTTCTGAACAACTGTTTTGTTTTTTGTTTTTTTTTACGTTTGTGGTGTCTGTTGCTGTCAACCGAAGTACTTTTCGCTGGAATTTTGTCGCATCACTTGTTGTTAGAGTGCAGTATGTCTAAACCAAATATGAGACTGATAAAATAATAAATAAATAAATAAATGAAATACAGCAATGTTAAGATTACAAGCAACAGAGCAAGGCCACCATTTACTAAGACTTGGAAGCGAACATGATGGAGAAATGCTTTGACAAGCCATGGCAAAAATGCATTTGCAGCCGTTCACTTTTATAGTCTTCTATTAAAAAATAATGGCTAGAGCATTGGCCACAAACAAATAATCTTGCATATATCTGTCTCCAAGATCTGTCTCTTGCATAACTGTTAATGGAGACACTGTCATTTTGAAGTAGTTTTATTGACATTTTGAAAATGTACCCTCAAATTTCTGCAAATTTGTAGTGGACATATGCCTGTTGTGTCATTGAATGTACTCCACAAGGGGATAGCTATGCAAGAGTGTGTGCGCGGGCAGTGGGATTGGCGTGTTTTGGTTCTCATAATGGATCCTGTGTTTGAGAGATTGTGTTCAGACAGCATGACTGTGACACTGATGCATGTGCCCTGAAGCTTAATCAATACACACACGCACAGATACACACATTCTCCACCTCTCACCCCATGAGTTTTGTGATGTGTGAGCCAAGCTACTGCACACCTGGGAAAGTTCACCTTCATCGACCATCTCACACACACACACGCGCGCACACACACACGCAGACAAACACACACATAAATAAAACGGCATGTTGTACTCTCCACAAAACACAAGGATACGCACAAGCCAAGCCAGTAAACTCACTGAGTGTGCCAATAAATGAAGTGTTTATGAAACATTTAGTTGAGTGCGAGGAGCTTGTTTGTTATACAGATGCCTTGCATGGACAGCACAAAACAGTTTTAATATTTTACTGTTTGTGTTGATGTTTCTCGCACACTTTTCGCTGCCGTCAACACTGGGTTTCTGCGATGCTGATTTCAGCTTGAAGTGAGCTGTGTCATTTTTTTCATACCTACTACATTTGTAAAGTTAAACAGTTATTATAGTTTCCTGCTAAAATGTGTGGACGAGCACACTTTCATTGTGTATATAGTTGTAGTACCCGTAGTAATAATAATAATAATAGTGATGATGATAATTTTGTTATTATTAGAACTCACCAAATCCCATTTGTTGGTAGGTCAACAGAAGGTATTTAATAAAAGTATCTGATTGATTGATTTCAGATCTCATTACCCACTTGCCAATTATTAATAATAAGGTATTATTTTTTAATAAAAGTAAAGGGGACATGCTCTGCTTATGTACATTAATGTTGCAAATTAGGACTAAATCCTAAATGTTGCTTGATCTCAAAAGGACTTACATTAGCACAGTCATGTCTTTAACATGCTAGGCTTTGAATCACTGAACGAGAGAGAAAGAGAGAGAGACCCGATATAATTGGTCCATGCCATAAAATAAGATTTAAAGTCTGTGAAGGGCTTTCCAGTGATTAAAAGCGAGAGAAGCGAGTGTGAAGGGTCCTTCGAGTGTGTATATTATTCCAAGAGTATGTTTACTGTTGGGGAAATCTGTATATCATTTGTAGAGATGCTCTCTGGAAAGGTTAAGCAGGTTGAAGCTCTAAACGAATGTAGATTTATTTGTCTGTTTATCCTTTCTTTAGATATCATCCCTCACCATGACTCATCTAAAGTGGGCAGGGCCCGTTTTTCCACTAAAAGCAAGCAGCGCTGGAAATCAATCTCTCTCTCTGTTTTAATGTTTCTCCTCTGTGCGGCATTTTTCACACTTTCAGGAGCCATTTGTGATCCAGCGGGAGCCATGTTGGCTCAAATGCTCCATCCACAGGGAGCCATAGTGGCTCTGGAAACCTCCACTGGGAGCCATCTGGGCTGGCTATCTAAGGCTCCGCCTGCCCTTACAGCGCTGGTGTGTGTTTTTATTTCTGTGTGGGACGAGCGTCTATGTGGTGATCAGTGTGGGCACCCAGTGAAACACGTGGTCTCTACTCGCCCAGACATCCACCTACATTCTGTCGCACACCCAGTTACACTTCAGGGTCTTGAAAATTAGAGTTTGTGAGATTTTACTGAAGGCGAAAAGTGTTTTTCACATCTTCACACTGAAATACATATTTTTAACTAATAGCTGCTAGCATGTCCATCTTGACTGTTGTGTAATGTGATAAAATTCCTGCGCATCACGTCAGTTGCCTATGGTAGGGCGTTAGGACTCGTGTAGTTTTCTCTGAAGGTGTGATTTTGGACAAATATTGTGAAAATGGCTCTTTTTAGTTTTTGAAATGTGGCATTTAAAGTGTCTAGTGGCACTGCTAACCCAGTGCAGCCGTGTTTGTCATAAAAAAAAAACTGCAAATAGTTGTACACAAGTGGGGTTAAACATCCCTTGTCATTTATGACTGAAACATCACACTAACCAAGCAGTCCTTTAGCTTGGCTGATTCAGTCTATTAAGTAGTGCAGTCTATCACCCTTTATAATGGTAAATTAGTACTGTAAACATTGTTATCTGCTGCACTGGATGAGTGGAAGCTGGAGTCATCGGTATAGGCGCTTAAATAACATTTTGGATGTATCTTATGATCCATGTGGAAAGATTTTCTGCTGTACAATAATCACACTGACTCATTTCTCTTTTTATCCATGTTGTTATTGTGTATGAGTCATGATGTTGCGCCAGGAAAGAATACCGCAAAGATATTAATCTTCGGGTTTTGGGGTCATTCAGATTAAACTCATGTAATTGTATATTGCTTTATTAAAGCTTACATGAAGCGTTGGCGTTTTCCCCGAATTGCAGGCCGGGTGTGTTGCGTTTGACCTTGTATTTGGATAATCAGGAGATTTTAAATCTATTTGCAAAGATAAAGGCCATATGCTTTTCTCTCTAACTCAATCTCTCTTCCCTCATAAACAACCTTAAGCCTTGGAGATTCATCTTAGCAGAAGTGCAACGTTTGTATAAAGCCTAATAAAAATGACCTAAACTGTGTGAAAACAAAAATAGCGCTAGTTGATTTCCATGCATCACACTTCAGTGTAGCAATCTTTTTTTTTTCTCTTTTTTTTCATATGTTGTTTGACATTTTGTCTGGACATTTTTCAATTTATGACTTTTAGGCATTAATGTAAATATTTTTTAGCAGTTTTTATTGCGGTCCACAGTTAGATAAAATATTTCAATGGATATATTCAAGTGGCATGTACATCATTTTAATTATACCAATTACTGACTGATGAAAATCTAAGGATGATATACAGTCTTGTATCTACATTATTTCAATTTTGGGGGTCTGGTGGTTCATTTTATATAGAAATCTAAAAATGTATAATTGTATAGTAGAATTGTATAAGTGCTGGAGGACAGGTTAACAGACACTAAAGAGAAAGTTCTGTACTTCCTTACAGCGTGTGCTGCCAAATCTTGTCTGAAGCCCCCTCGTCTGACATTGAAGATGACGCCGCTCTCGTCTTAAGACTTGATTATATAATGTTAGGAGGGTAGTGCAGAGCCACCCAGTCTGCGATGTGTATCTGAGACACTCATCTTCTGTGCAAAACAGTATCAGAAATAGTCTAAAATGGGAGGTAAAGGAAGTATGATATGGATGGAATGCAATTGAAGTTTGGCAGCTGACTGTTGATAGTAAGCAACCACTTAGCAGCCACCAAGTACATGTTTCGACTTCACAGAAACATGCTAAAACCACCCTGAACCCCTTAGCAAGTTATGAGCACCATCCTGGCAGTCCACTGCAACAAACAAGAATCCTTTTAAAAAAAATTTAAAAATCATCAGATCGCTGTTAATGAGAACCTGTTTACTAGACTGCACTACTCTGCACTCTGTGTTCCAACAACAAAGTACACTGGGTGCGTAAAGCTGGCTATGCGAGACCTAATACATTTAGCCCTCTGGCTAAGGCCAACCCAGATTACCGGAACATTCTGAGCGTAAACCCGGCCGGAGCCATTACCTTTTTTTTCATGTAGAGCATTAGTTTGCTACCAAGCAGAGCCAGAGTGGGAGGGTAGTTGTTTGTCCCCATAATGTGAGGTTCGTTGTCATTCTTGTGTTTAATCAAAGTGCCGATTATGCCCTCATTAAAAAGCTTTTACTCTCCCTGCGTATGCAGCCTCTGCCTCCGAAGTAATTCCCAGCAGATTTCCCAAGGGGCTTCCTGGCTGAACAACCGCACTCTTAAATGTTTGACTCCTGGAGTGTCTTTTCACAACACCTGCCTGTTTCTCACAAACCCATTTCAGCAACACACTCCTACACAATATGGATGTTGGTTTCCTGATGGATTGCAATCAATGAGACCGATTATTTGGGGTGCCGATTTATAGCTGGTGGAATTTAGTATTCAAGTTTGCTGCCTTAGTAATACCAAACCAATGCACTCTGCTTAAATTCACAGAGCTGATTGAGAGGTATGCAGTTGGATTGGAAAATAAAATGGTGGAAACGTTCCTGAGGCTGTCTAGAGATCATACACAGGCTTTTAACATGTTGTACACACCCAAAACAGTTTAGCAACCCCCTTGCGTTGATTTAAGACCATCCAAAAAGTGCTGTTGTAATAGTGCACCCTAAACACCTTGAAAAAGACATAATACTTGACATCACACCTTAGCAACCAGCAAACAACACTTGACAACCACTGCGTGAAAGCACTCAAAATAATTCTGAGAAGATTGCATTGCTACTATTTGGAAACCATTCACTCACAAAACCCAAGCATCATTTTGTTTATAAAACCTAGTTTAAGCATCTGAGTTCAGTGTAGCCGTCTTAATTAACAGAAATTGTAAAGTTGCTTTGATTAGAGCTTGTAGATTAGCTGAAAGCCATTGCACAAAGACTTCTTCAAAATCTTTATGCGTCATGCAAAGTGTAATTTTCTTCATTGTTTTTGGGTGTTAAAAAGCAGTTAGAGAAGTCATCCTTGCGCATTTTCTAACAGTAATTGGCTAATATTTAAATGACTCACTGTTTTTCCCCCTTTTTTTCCTTCTCACTGTCGCCCTGTCTTTCTTTGAAATGCACTCTTTTTGTCCTTGCCTGCCGTCTTTGATCACTGGCCAATAAACAGCCTCAGTGCTTTGAGACAAATGTAATATATTAGTTGTGCGTGTTCCCTTGGTGTCACCGCTTTAATTGAGAATGTCAGGCTAAAGTTAGCGCCAGGCTGAATCCCGACCTCACGTTTAATTGTGCGAGAAAGACGTGCCCAGCAGATATGTCAGTGACAGGATGTGTGCGCGTGAGTATATGAGATGAGTAGGGGGTATGCTGAAGGCCCCCTGAGTTGCCTGAAGAACGAGCCGTCTGGACGATCAATAGATTGCTCAGTCTCCTCCAGTGATCTGTCTATTTAAAACAAAGTCTCTTTCTCTGCCGCCACAGTAATGGAATCTCAGCTAATCCCAGATACAGTACATTAACTCACTCTTTTGTCTCTCTCTCTCTCTTTCTCAGGTGGAAGTGGAAGTAGAGAGCATGGATAAAGCAGGGAACTTCATTGGCTGGCTTCACATTGAGGGCGTGAATCTGTCTGTGGCTCTGGTGGAAAATGCCTTGTCCAAGGTCCACTTCACTGCAGAGAGAAGCTCCTACTACAAGACTCTGGTGTCTGCAGAGGAAACCGCTAGACAAAGGAAAGAGAAGGTATGTTTTGTTGAAATCTAGCTCATATTTTGCAGTCTCAGAATCTGTTCCAAAACCACATTGCCAACATTTTAAAGCATCATTGGTGCTATTTTGACACAAAACCTAATCTAAGACAGAAGGCAATGGCTATGTGTTAAACCTTCTTTTGGACAAGGCAGAATGCTGTTATAAAGCAACCCATATATATTGCGGCCAATTTTGCAAAACTCTAGTTGGCTATTTATTTATTTGTTCTAAACGATAAGCTTTCATGTTCAGCTACTGTATACTTCAATGCAAACAGTTTTTGTCTTTGAAGGCAGCCCAAGAACGGATCACAGCTTCCAAATATCTGCCTTATAAGATAATGCCGAAAGTAGAAGTAGGGCTAGAACAGAACTTCAGTCTTCACTCAGTCACAATCAGAAATTCATGGGTGTCCTGCCTACATATGTCAAGCAGAAATTCATTACTTACTATTTCAGATATCTTGTTCCATTCCAGTAACAAATATCATCATTTCTGCCCAGCATGCCTTGAGCTCCTGAAGCTAAGGCCCGTACCTGTCATCCAGTGTATATGTGAACAAAGAGAGTACACAAATCTTTTGTCATGTTGCATTATTTCAGGCAAAACAAATGGACAAGTCCTCCAAAAAACAGTGGGAGCTGGACAAAAGGCACAGGAATGAGTGTGTAGCTCAGGGGGTGCCACCGGGCTATGTCTCTGGCACTATCAGTTTTGTTCTCCTCTCCCCACTAAGCTGTGATTGATGAAATCCTCTTCGCCCCTGATCTCAATCTCTCTCTTCATTTTCATTATGGCCAAAAAAGCCCACAGAAACCAAGGGCCCTGGTGGACAAACAACACTCCCGCCAGCTGTTTGTTCTGTCCTCTATCCCTCATTTGGCGAGAGAGTGAGAACAGCCCCATGCTGATAGCAATATGATCTACTGCCTAAGGCTGCGAGGAGCGTGTTTCTGTCTTCCTTGTCAAATCTATCTTTTTTTTTTTCATCTCTCTCGCATCTCAATCTCTCAGTCCTACAAAATTTCACACAAAGTCCCTAAACATATAGCCCCATCTTTCTTTCAAAGACAGTATTATCAGCTTCCAGCCCCCATGAAAATAGCGACCAATCGGAAATGTGCATTCATAGATCTTCCGTTCAGATTGAACCTACACTTGGCTTAAAAAGTCAATCTTGCTTGTTTACACTCCCTTGGATATACACACAAGTACTCGCATATGCACAGTCACTTGTGCACCCCTCTGCCCCAGTGTCACCTCGCTGTAAACAAAGCGTGGCATGTTTTGCTCTGACACCTTGAGCAAAGCACAGTTTGACCCTTATTTCCTGTGCTGTCGCTTTCCTAGTGGGTCGGATTGAGTCACTGACTTGCTGGCAGTGAATCAAAGACGACAAGTTTGGTTTGTTGTGCCCCAGTCCCCTGCTCTCTGGCCCTGTTGCTGTCTGGGGGTCAACAACACAAGGCCACCCTGATGTTAATGTGTTGGTGTAGTGAAAACACAATCACTACCCGTGAACTGGACAGATGCATTGTTCTCAAAGATTATCAATGCCAGTTGTTGAGTCTCAATCCATGCTTGAATTCCAAAGCCACATTGGATAATGAAGATAATTAACCCATCAGGACCATTGGGCAACTGAAAGGAAAGCAGATGACAGTGATTATTTTATCTTGATGATCTTTTTCTCCACAGCGAGGGACTATTGGTTCTTTGCATTGATAAGGGTTTATTTTACTTTTATTGGTCTCTTGTTGGTGGATGGGGAAAAGTTAAATGTTTGTTTTGTCAGCAGGCAAGTTCAGAAACTTTACAGCCGTAAAGAAGTCAGGTTTTATTAAAAAGGTGTTTTTTTTTTTTCCATCTCTCTCTTTCATCCATCTTTTCAATGTTATTGCTGTCTAATGAAAGGAAAAAAATAGAGGTCCAGTAGTGTAGAATAATGGTCTAGCGGCTGTGAAGCAGAGTAAAAAAACAAGGAGACTGGGTGATTTTAATGAAGTACATTACAGGATTTTGCCTGCTGGAGTTTTAACTTAAAGAAATCATGGAGTTTTTGACTGTTGACATTTTTTTGTTTATCATCATGTCATGTCATGTGATCTAGTGTCATGTGATGCCATCACATCTCATATTACATATTGTATCATATTTTATATCATATCATATGTTAATGATCATTGTCAAATAATTAAGGGCCAGACTACAAACGTCGATCTGAGATTTACTTCCCAGAACTAGGTCTGAATATCCTTTCACTGGTATTTCATTGTTAAGCAAAGACCTCTTGCTAAACCCTTACAACAAACAAAGAGTCATATATTGCACAACTGTTTACTTGCATGCAAAAACATGTCCCATGATCCCCCTTGCATGCTTTCATAGCACATTTTTATTTCACGCTGTTTCCCTGTAGGTCGAGGGAATACATTTAAAAGTTCCTCTCAAGATCATGTGCAGTCAGCACCAAACACTGCTCTGAAATGTAAACAGTTGCTGCATGGAGATGTTGGAGCACTTCTGGTTGCCGGGCAACAGAGTTATAGCTGCTGATTAGAGAGCGGTTTATGACCCAGTGTGCACCGAGCCAACCCGCATTCTTGCATCGCACAGGCTATTAAAAGAGCCTTCTTGTAATTACAACGCGCTAATTATGAGGAAGCAAATCTGAAGCGAAGTCTGCATTCTGTTGAAAAACAAGGCCCTCTGTCATCTCATATCTAACTTTCTACTTCAGCCGGACTCTGGTGGTTCGTCCAAGGATTCTTGAAAACTGGAACAAACCAACCACTGATTGTGATCCTCCCTTAGATCATCTGCATCATTGTTGAGAACATCACTGAGCTTGTCCGCCTCCAGCCCCCCTTCTTCACAGCCCAGATGCTCCCACGGTCACTCATTTGTCTGCTTGTTCCCGCTTTTTCTGGTATTATTGGGGCATAATTCCTTCACCAGGGGGGCTGATTTCAACTCTAATAGCCTCCCCAGGCTCTCGTGTACTTTACAACACTCGTGACAGGGTTCTGCAGGGGTTGAGAAGGGCAACCGTCTGCTTGTGACATTTAAGCTCGATAAATTTGTACGGTGGGTGAATGCAGCTCGCCACCACGTGTCGTCCACGTCTGTCTGGATCCAAGTGGTCTCTAAGTACTTGGATAAAAGAAGAGAATAAATATGTACTTTTTATACTATTAGATGTGCTTTCATGCTAGCAATTTTTATGCGCACAATAAATGAGTATACAGTACTTTGAATGCGGTGCATGAGATGGAATTGGACAGCAAAAAAAGGGCATCACGAGACATCCAAAACAATCAGTCACCGATTATAATTATATATATATA
>CAIGQW010000596.1:6126851-6152709 GCA_903798125.1 Danio choprae
ATGGATGGATAGATGTGTGGTTTAAAGATGGTTGGAAACTGGATGGATGTTGTAAAGATGGATAGATGGATGGATGTTAATAACATGGATGGATGCTGTAAAGTTGAGTTGATGGGTGGAGGATGTAAAGATGGATAGATTAATACTCTAAAATGGATGGATGAATTGCATAAAAGTGGATGGTTTGTGAAGTTGGGTAAAGATGGATAGATCAATACGCTACAATGGATGCTCTAAAATGGATGGATGGATGAATGGATTAAATAAAATTGGACGGGTGGATGGTTTGTGAGGGTGGATGGATGGATGTGTGGTTTAAAGATGGTTGGAAACTGGATGGATTTATTAAAGATGGATGGATGTTAATAACATGGATTGATGCTGTAAAGTTGAGTCGATAGGTGGAGGATGTAAAGATGGATAGATCAATACTCTAAGATGGATGTATGGATGCTGTACAGCTGATGTTTGAATGGATTCTATAAAGATGGATGTATGATGTGAAGATGGATACATTTATGGTTTAAAGATGGATGATGAATGGAAAAATGGATGAATTGATGAATAAAATTGGATGGATGGTTTGTGAGGATGGATGGATGGATATGTGGTTTAAAGATGGTTGGAAACTGGATGGATGTTGTAAAGATTGATGGATGGATTTTAATAACATGGATTGATGCTGTAAAGTTGAGTTGATGGGTGGAGGATGTAAAGATGGATAGATCAATACTCTAAAATGGATGGATGTGTGGATGCTCTAAAATGGATGGTTGAATTGAATAAAAGTGGATGGTTTGTGAAGTTGGATTGATGGATATGTGGTTTAAAGATGGTTGAAATCTGGGTGGATGAATGGATGGATAGGTAGATAAATGGATGTTAATAATATGGATGGATGCTGTAAAGATGGATAGATCAATACTCTACAATGGATGCTCTAAAATGGATGGATGGATGAATTGATTGAATAAAATTGGACGGGTGGATGGTTGTGAGGATGGATGGATTGAGACATGTTGTAACAATGGATGGATTTGTATGTTGTAAAACATTTTTTTTCACTATTAGTTCCTCTAAACTAATTAATAAACCCACCTAAGTATTGCATTGAGGACTGACAGAATTCATATCTAATCATAATTACAGTTTAACTTGCAATGCTATTGCTAAGCTAACAACAAAAAAGCAATTTTGCCTGCACTGAATAATCTGTGAAAAAAATGCTAGATTCATTGGGGAATCGTGTCCTATAGAAAATCAATCCCTCCTGGGAAATGTGTCTGTATTTTTTGATGTATGTTCACTAGTACCGATATTGCTTTGTGTTGGAATTTGCTGTGTTGCCTGACTTTAGGTGCTCTGCTCTTGCTAACCTCAGTAGAGGGCAAGAAAAAGATCATCTCTCTTGTCGCACAAAAGGGAAATGCTGAGAAGGGCTATTCCATACATCTCATGGATTATGTAAGATGCGCTTTTCTGCATAGAAAATTGGCTTGGGTCATCTACTCTCCAACACGCACACGTTTCAAATACACACTTCACACACACCACACCACATCACATGAGCAATTCTTTACAGCCCTGAAGGCAAACCAGGGCTCTTTATAACCACACATGCACGTTTTTCACAAATCTTCGGGTCTGTCTCATTTATTCACAACTCACCTCAGCAGACCGTTACCCTTTAATCGTGATGCTAACGTTCAACTAATGTTTTTAAAATGTTACTGTTTTTATAGCAAGCCAATAGTATATATTTTTTTCTCGTGACCTTGTGTTTAACCCTCAGTAGTGAAGTATGGACTGTACTCTTGCGGTATTTACATTTTGGTGCTTTAATCTTGTTAACAGTATAATTTCAAAGGTCATGATCCACACTCATAAAATAATTGCTTTATATGATAATATATGAACATATATTTTTTTATTTTTCGGATTGTTGGCATTTATCAGTTGCCGAATAAATAAATAAATAAATAAATAAATAAATGAGTCAGTGATGATGATTTATATGTGATTCTTTAAACAAATTTGCTCTCTCGGAATATGGAGATAATGTTTTTGTAGGTGGAGGAGACCTTGGGCTCTATTTTAATGATCTAGGCACAAAGTCTAAAGCGCAGGGCGCAAAAGCATTAACGGCATGTCCGAATCCACTTTTGCTATTTTAAGGACGGAAAAAACGCTCTGCTCCACGGCGCATGGTCTAACAGGGTTGTGCTTATTCTCTTAATGAGTTATGGGTATGTTTTGAGAATAAACCAATCAGAGTCTCATCTCCCATTCCCTTTAAGAGTCAGTTGCTTAGCACCATGGCGCATTTGCTATTTACATGGCAGACTTTGTAAGTTGAAAAACTGAATGCTTCCCTAGCGAGAAAACAGTTAAACAGGCCATATGCAGCACGAGGATAAAGAATGAGCCTCCTCTAGTCTGCCTTTACTTTCACTTTGTCTCTTTCGTGGAAAAGGAAATGGTGTTGTACGCACAGACATCCGTTAGACTTCATAATTAATTTAGTTTAAGCACAAAGGTTTGTTTCAAAACTCAATAATAACGTAACAATAATAATAATAATAACAATAATAACATGGTGTGGTCAAAAAACTGAATTATATCCAAACACGTTCTATGCCCCATATGGTCCAAAACCTGACAGGTGGACAAATCTAAGCTTGTTTTTAATAAACAAATATAAATATGCATATAATAAATAATAATACTACTAATAATAACATTATACAAAAGCAAGTGATGTAATGAATAAACTGAAAAAAGCCCCCCAAGATGAAGGCATGGAGGTAGTGGTATATTTATAGTATATTTATGTAGAAAGTAATAATTTTTGTAATATTTTATTCCTTTAATTCTTTTTCATTTGTAAAGATATTTGTGTATTGCTGTACATCCTGCATGTTTTAAGCAATGTGTAAACGAGGTGCACAACCAAAGCGCTCTGTGCTGGACTTTAGACCTGCTTTCAGTTGGTCTATTTTATTTCTTCAAAATAGCAACGCGTCAACAATGCGCCTTAACACACCTCTTTTCTAAACCGGAACACCCATGAGTCCACAAAGTGGTGCAAATGGATTTGCTATTTAAACAACGTATTGGAAAACGGAAAAATTCATAATAATAAGTTGCGCTGTGCTGAAAATAGCAACACGTCGGAGCAAACACGTCTTGCGCCTTATAGCGCCGGGTTTATGCGCCCTTATGTTTCTAGCTATATACTAAATGAAATGAGATTGGATTGTTTTTAACTATTGAGTAGCTATTCAATTAATGACGTAATGTGATTGATTATGGAATAAGATTGTTTCACACACCGAGGAAGGCATTGAGCCAAAACACTTTTGTTTAACCCTAAAAATAAAAAAACCTTTTTCTTTTTATATAGTTTTTTTCTTTCATTTATTCTCCATTTACCACACGTACATTTACTCATACACTTTTACTTTGCTCAAACTGGCTCTAGTATACACACGTGAGGACCTTTTGAACACTTAACGTCAGTCCCAGCTTGAGGCAGAGCCATGGGAGGACAGAATGTAGTGACAGGCCAGCCGTGTAAATACGCAATCTGCAGAGACACAAAAAATCCAGCACATTGAGACAGGATTGTCAAGCATCTACATGCATGCAGGAAGACATCTAGCTCACGCTGCACTTCTCATGCACATGGGTGCACATATACAAACATGAGATGTCACCCTGGCTGCGTGTCCTTGGCCGTTCCATAGCCTCCCCTCCTCTCGTTTATGGGATATCCCTCTAGACTCTTGATGGACACTCTTTTAGGCAGGTTTTTGGGTTCACTCGTGCAGAAAGCAAGCCATAGCACTTCCACTAGTCCAGTTCTCATGGGGGAAAGCACGGTGTATGCGTGATTGTCTGCTCAGACTGTAATTAGATATGACATTGTGAATTGCATTAGTGCAGATGAGCACATGCTTGGATACACAGGCAGGCTTGAACGCAAATGATTGTTTGCAAACTTTGTATGTAGGCCATTTGCTTCATATTCTTTTTTTTTTGCTGAGGAATTTCTAATATGAAATAAGGTTGAAGGATAGTTGCCCTGCAGTTGCACGGAGATGTCCTCGAGGGAGAGTGCAGGCCAAGAAGAGCCATTTTTCTGCATGAGTTGATGGCTGTGGTGTTTCCTGTACTTGGTCCTGCAATGTCACAACTCTTTGAATTGGAAAGGTCTGTTTGAAGTTGGAAAATCTGTGTACACAAATCACTGGAAATCATACCTCAGGATAAGATTTCTCATAGTTTGAAGGTGAGGTTGTAACAAGTGGAATACAAATTTGACTTGTTTTTATAAACCTTTTGAAATTGCATATGATTCCTTTAGCATTTGAGCCTTCCGAATGTTGATGGGTTTGTTATTTTTTGCTTTAGTTAAGTAATTTATGTGCTGTGTGATTTGTTATTTGAATTAGTATTGATTGTGGTTAGCACTTGGCCAATGCTGTGTTGTAGAAATGTGAAACTACATGCATAAATATTATAATAGTTTTCCCATATGCTTTATAAATGTTATTTTTTTTGTCTTTTATTGTGTAATTCATGAATTTTAACTTATATATTTTAGAGTTTTAGAAGTTATGAATAAGTGCACTGTAATTATTCCATATTCAAGGTCGGAGACTGTTTATTGAGCGCATAAACAATATTACAAGCATCTACCATCAAAATTATGCTTAATTTTTCATCGACAATATAGTTTAAACCATGAACCACCGTTGGGTTAAAAGTATAAAAATGTAGCCTAGCTGTTGGGTTTATTTATTTTACACAATTTTGTTGAAACAACCTAGCATTTTAATGTGCATTTATGGGCATTCCTGTGTGTACCTATTTTTTGTTAAAATGTACCAGAATACGATGGATAGAGGGATTGAATTGGTGGATGATATCGATTGGATGGATGGATGAATGGATGCAGAGGTGTGCGGATGGATTGTTGGTTGTTCAGATAGAGAGATATATAAATGGATGAATGGATTGATAAATGGATGAATGAAGAGATGGGTAAATTATTGCATGTAGAATTGGATGGATGCATGTAGATGGATTAGTGTTTGGTTAATTAGATAAATACATTGAGTGATTGTATGATTGGGAATATGGAAAAATGGATAGATGATTGGATGAGTGTGTGCATAGGAAAGTGGCTAGTGCTACTGTAAATGAGAAAGCAAGCCAGGGTCCTCATAATTAACTCTTTTCCACCAAAGCATTTTCAGTGCTGGTTCAGAGCCAGAGCCTAGTTCTAAATCAGACCTTTGATTTCTGACCCCCAAAGAACCAACTCTGATCAAGGAAAGATGATTCCTAAGTAGCACCGAAATATTTCTTTGTTAGACATCAGAAAAGCTGGGATCAGCGGCTGAAAGCAGGGTTACTGTGACCAATGAGACCAATGCTGGGTTCACGCCAGATGTGGAGCACCATCTCCAGTTTATTAGCTGGATGCTTTGCACCTTGTGCAAATTTTTTGCTCTAGTTGAATTTTCGCAGTAGACGTGATTGTGGTGAATTCTGCGCATTTGTGTCATTCTCACCATGCTACGTTAATTTGCCACAAATGCGTCATTATTATTTGAAATCTGTCGATGCAAATAATGGTGTGCTGCATGAATACGTTATTTGCAATCTCTCCACCTATCCAAGCTACAGTGGATTCACTTTGTTTTGCAAGCTGATAAAAGCTTGCAAAACCATTAACATTAATAGCAACACAACACTTATTGTGTGTTAATATTTGATGCTTCCACATTTGCATTCCTGGGAAAAATTAGACGTATTCGGTGACATCAGACGTGGCACTGCAGTGGCTCTCTAACCCCCCATGGAAAGCAAAGCAGTAGAAGCCTTCCCTTATGAATTAACTCTGAATAAGCACTAGTTCGTGCTAGTGGAAAAGGGGTAACCGTGTACTGATTTCAGTTTTTCCAGAATGTCCGAAATATATTGTGAAATATATTTTCATTTGCACTCCTAGTGGCACTGATTTGTTACAGTATATTTTAATAATATAGTAAATCGAGTCCCTCTGTCTCTGCTGCCTGTGGATATGACAGCAAAGAAATACATAGTGTCTACTTGTTCTTTAAACTCAGCAGTGTTTAGAACTAAGTCACTTGCTCCGAGATCCACACTCTTTGTGTGCGTGTGTGTGTGTGTGTGCGCGTGTCTGTGCGATGAATGGGGCTGCATTTTTACTCCTTCCAAGTGCAGTTAGACACATACACACTCACACACACACAGGCATGGCATTTCCCTCTAGCCTGCTGACATTTGCTCCTTTTTGGGAGTACAAACTCTCCACCGCCAAAACGTTTAGTACCCTCAACTCGGCTGTCGCTTCAGGTGTCCTCTCTAATCGCCTGACAGTAATTAGAAAGAGTGGACCTTCCCTTTGCGCGCCCACTAACATTTGCAGAGAGCAGACGCTCCTGACTGTGTCTGATGCTTTTTGGCAGTGGGACATCCCTTCATTCCTAGCTAATAAATGCTAAATATTTGTTTCTTGCTGGTAGGGTTTACTTGTGCCTTTTTTTTTTTCTTTTTTTTTTTTTTTTAAGAATCTTCTGTCATTATAACCCTTCTCATGCCCGGTCCATTACAAGACTCCAACGGTGTTACAGCATTTTTTTTTTTTTATTATAATTGTTTTTTTTACAGAGGACCCTTTTTATGCGATAACTTCCTTGAATCAATTTAAGCTCTTCGACAGCTTTCTTCTAAACTGTGACACATTTTCTGAAGCGTTTTGTCTCATTTGGGTTAAGTGTATCAGGTTTCTCACAACGTTGTCGTTCTGAAACATGACTGAAGCCTCCTGGGCCTAAAACCCATCATTATACAGCAAGATAAGACCACCTCAGAGAAGCCAGGCTTTTTAGCAGCTTTCAGGAAACAGCATTCTCTTGCTCTTTTCACCTGCGTTTCTCTTTCCTAGGTCATCGTGGCTGTTTCTCTGTCTGTCGCGCACACGCAAACCCCTGAGAGAGCACAGTCGACAGGTTTAAGCTGGCAGTTCTTGGGATGGGGATTCAGCTAACGCTACAGCTAACAGCTCATCAATTTTCTTTATTACCTGATCTAGGAAAAAAAAAAGCAAAGCCCTCAGTGCAGGGACAGGCTATTCTTAGATCTGTTGCCAATTCTCCTCGTAAATGCATCCACTCGCTCTCCCTCCTGTTTTTTTACGCTTCTTTTCTCTTTGCAAGCTGCTTGTCCATTCATTCTGATTGCTGATTTATTTGCTGTGCTTTGTTTCTGAACAAAATGGCTGCAAACAACTTGCGAGTTGGCTTTGTTGTAAAGAAGGAGGTTTGGTTTGTGCTACTTAAGGGGCTTCAATTGCTATAATCCTGGCCTGCATTTGGTAATGGTTTTGTAATAGGTGAATTTTTACTGAAATGTGCTAGGTTCAATACGAGTTAAGTGCTGTCGACTGCGTCTGTGACATGCTGCCCATTTACTACATAATTTCAACCCCTTTAAAAAAAAGCACAAAATGCACTTATAATATTTTTTTCTTCTTTTTGAAGCAAGGCATGAAATAAAATACAGTTTTGAAAGATCCACACAAGACTTACATTTTAAAACCTTTTTTACTAGAGTAAATAAATATGTAATTATGCATTATATAACATTTAACCAGTTAAGGAAGATCTCTGTAAATGTGTAATATCCAAAGAAAGAATACATATGCTCAAACCTTTGGGTGCTTTCACACTATGCTATTCGAACTGTGCCCAGGTGCATTTCCTGGTTCGTTTGACAAGTGTGAGTGCTCCGAATGGGGCCCAGGTGCGGTTCAGTTGGCCGGCCCTGGCCCGTTTGAAAGAGGTGTGCCAGAGCGTGGTTCGGTTGGGCTTTGGTGCGGTGCGCTTGTAGTGTGAGTGCAAAGTGTGCTAGAGCCTGAAACCGAAGACATGACGTCACTTTAAGGGACTGTTTCATATGGATTTATTAATCATTCCTACTTTTCAATGAACGCAAACTGTCATAGTTTATTAAAGACGCAAACCCCTCGCTGTACGTCAGCTGCACCTTAAGCAAACCTCCTAAAACCTGCAACACGAGGACTTTGAGGACTTTTATGATAACTTAGGAGCGTCAAAAGTTGTGGATCTGTTGGCCAAAATATTTGACTGTGTCTCACTGCATCCCAAATGACTAAAAAAAATACAAAACGATAGAACTAAAGCAATGTCCGCTGTGCTGAGCGAGAGCGCTTCTCTTCCTGTTAAACTGAACAGTTCCATCATCAATGATGGAAGCGTGCTCCAGCTCGGAATGTGAGTGCAGGCCATTGGGTGAGGGGAGACAAGCGTGCTTTGGCATGGTACAAGGCACCTGTAGATAGTGTGAATACGCCCTTAGTCTGTGTGAAATCAGCATTTACAATGCATATGTTGCTTGCGCACATTGTTATTCTTTAGGTGAAGCATTAATCCGTGCAACTTAATCTATTGGGAAAAAAAAGGTTGTTTTGGTAATATTTAACTAGTCTGACGATTCGCTGCTGTGTTTTCCTAGGCAGTCTCTGTTGATGTCAGTTTGACAG
The DNA here is from genome assembly GCA_903798125.1 of Danio choprae. Lineage (NCBI taxonomy): Eukaryota > Metazoa > Chordata > Actinopteri > Cypriniformes > Danionidae > Danio > Danio choprae. The sequence continues at coordinate 6,135,448 of CAIGQW010000596.1, forward strand.
CTTTATCCACAAAAGTCTTAACCACACACCTCTTATCATTAGTTTGCTATGATCGAATGATGCACAAAAAAAGCGGCACGGCTCTGCTACAGACCCAGTGCTTCACGTTAATGGGATTTATTTGATGACATTGAATGTATTTGTGTCGCCTGTTTTTCTGTGTTGTATAATGTGAACACTGATGTGGTTGTGTGATGAAGCCAAAAATAAAGTATAAAGATAAGGTAAAAAAGAAAGCCCCGCCCTCTACTCAATATGTTGTACATCAATATACTAAAATAAAAGTCTCAGCAACTTCTGGTTCACTCGAACTATAAGGAAAAAAGTGCAATTTAAACAATAATTGCATAAATTATTTTATAATTATAATTGTATTCTAATTATGATGTTTCTGTTATGTGTTCCTGCATTACTTTTTAAATCAGTGCTGTGTGCTGTACTTAAATGCAAGATATTTTAATCAAATTGTCTTGCTTTCTCCCTATCGTTTTGTCAATTCATACAGTGCATATTTGGTATGATCCCCTCAAGCCTTCAGCATTATATATGTCATTGTATACGAGTGTGGCAGTGGTATTATTTGTGTTTTATTCACACACTTCTTCGCTCGGTTGCTTTCGCGCTTGTGTTTCTGTTCATTCCTTGACATCCTATCGCCTGAAGAGTTGTAGCGGGCCGTTACGTTAAGACCCCTCAGCATCAATCACACACAGCCTCCCCTTCATTGTCCCAGTCCATCAGTCTCTCATGACGACCCTTCCTGACCCCCATGGACCCGTAGGTTTAGCATCCAGACATAAATCTTACCATGCTGGACTACGCACAGAACCATTTTTGGGTTGCGGTTACAGGGCGCCACAGGCTCGTTGACGGAAAGAGCCATTTCTTCAACAGAGAAGCAAACGGGCTCTTTTTCATGGCCTGTCAGTCTGTGTTGGGCCACAGAGTGAGAGGAGAAGAGCTTGTCGGCCAATGCGATTCTATTAAACACGACAGCACATGGCCATGACTGCACTACATGGTTGTGCAGAAAACTCAATCAAGAGGAAGTTTAATTCAATCTGAATGAAATTACGGTGGTAGATTCACCTGACCACTTCCTGTTTTAAGTCAATCATATGTAGAGTGAAGGGTCGCAATTTGAACTGTTAAAGGGACAGTTCATAAATTTGTAAAAATAAATAAAATTATTTCATCGACCAAAGAAAATTGGATGCAGTTATGATAAAAGCATCAGCAAGGATCTAAAATATCATAACTGTGATAACCTGTATAATTTCAAAATTGCCTCTAGATTCGCAAATATCACATAGATGGATGGATTGGTGGATGCATGGATGGGTGGATTGGTAGATGCATTGATGGGTGGATGCATGGATGGATGGGTGGGTGGATGCATGGATTGATGGAATGTATGCACGGATTGATGTATGGATGGGTGCATGGATGGATGGATGCATAGGTTGATGCATGGATAGACGCGTGGATTAATCCATTGATTGATGTAAAATGTTTTAAGGAATCAGTTGATCCAATAAGAACTAAGATGTACGTCAAGCTGTTCAATAAATGACTGCATTGTTGCTATATTTCTCATTTTAGATCCATTATATAAATTCAGAAGACTTTATCATACACCAGTCATACGGACAACTTTTGTCATATTTAAAGTTTGAAACTAGTCTCTACACGTGGTAATTGCATAAAAAATAAACATTAATCCAAATATCAACTTTTGATAACAATAGTTTAAAACAGTGAAAAACTAACTTTGCTGCTTTAAATATTAATGCACAAGTCTTATGACCCACTTAGCCTTTACATTTATGGTACTGTTTGTGTCATCTTTGTCAGTTGATTATTCCATTGTGATCGTATTGAGGTCAACCAGCATATTCCTTAAAAAAAAACCATCACCTTTTGTGCTCCACACACTAAAATGTGTTATACTGGTTTGGTTTGACTTTCAGATTCACGAATGATGCTGATTTTCATTTTTGGGTGAACCATTTCTTTAAAGTGCACTTTTCCTTTTGAACGCTGAGTTCTAGAGTGATTTCGTTCGCTCTACTCAAACAGACAGGCATTTTGTCTACCCTGAAGGAGTCGCACTGTTATGTAAACACGTACTCAGGCTTCACTTCCTCTTTTCATCTTTCTCTCATGCGCTCCTCTTTCTCTCTCCCAGCATGCAACTCTCCTTTCTCAGTATTCCCCTTTTTTCAGTCTCTCATCGGTGCCGTGGGCTTGCGGCCAGCCATGTTGTGTGTTTGTGTGTATGTGAGAAGCGACTGGTTTTAGTGGGCTACCAGGCCTCCTTCAGGACGCAAGTGTCCCCGTGTCTATGTCGGTCTGATTTTCCTCTGTCATGTTTCGTCCTTTTCCCCTACTATCCGTATCTCCATGTGTAAAGACAGCTAAACGCCCATGTTTGTCAGATGCAAGGGAGTCGATGAGCAAAGCTGCGAGAGGTGGAATATGGGATCTGAGAAAATGAAGAGGCTGCTTTTCAAAAGATAAACGGTAGCCATGACAACCTGGCATCAAGACTTGCTGGGTTATATAGTTGATTATTTTGCTTTTAATTTGCACGCATTTGTGCGCGCTGACTCCTCGGCGGAGAGAAAGAAATATGAAGCCTCTTTAGGTCAGGGATCTGTAAACACAATTATCGGTTTGGCTAGTAAATGGGTTTAGTTGGAAGTCGACTTCACTTGAATTCCTTGTCCTTCCTGGAAGCCCTCTGTCATGACGGCGTCTGATTAAAACATATGTCGCATGTGGTTATTTCATGTGGTGAAGTGTGGGCAGACAGCAGGTAGGCAGGCTAGCTGGAAATAAGCCGCTTTAAATAGCTCCGCTTCTAGTCTTTACTGCAAATGAATACTGATTTGGAGGGCTTTTATTTTTTATTTTGTTCGGCTTTGTACAAACATCAGGAGGTTTGTTCAGAACGAAATCTCCTCTAGTGCGTTCTGTTCTTTTGAATACAATTTTCTTGTGTTGGAAAAACATTGTGTTGGTCCAAGGGAGGGAGGGACGAGCACAATAGTCAACCAGTTGTTCAACAGCCAATTTAGCATTAATATACTTCCTGCTGTTTTAAAGTTGGCGTGAAATGGAAATTCATTTTTTTTCACTTGTCTAAATGCAAATGCTTTTAAACAGTCTGTTTACTGTAAGTGACTTTGCAGCTACACCAGATAACTCATTAGCATGTTAGGTAATTATCAGTGGACTGGTTAGGGATAGTAGATAAGTTATTCGATAGGCTGTACATGCAAAGTTAATTGCAGCTATGTGTTGGGAGCATCAGCCTACCAAAAAATAAAAACATATATTAAAAAATTTAATGGAAACTACAGAACATCCAAAACAATGGTGTTCTGGAGTAAAGCCAGTATGTATTTTTATTAATGTCCAAAAAACACTAGAATAGTGTATATATTTGCTGACTTATGTTCTTATGTTATTCCAAATGTTACAAAGAATGTTCAAATCTAGAGAAATTAGCAATTTTAACCATGTCCTTTGTCGCCTTGTATGACCTCATACACCCTTAATTTATTCAGTTTCAGTTGAAATCAGGGAAGCACCAAAGACGCTTTAATATTATGTGTTTTATTAGACTGCACAGAGCAGCGTTAAAACAGAACCCTAATGTATTTAGTATAATAAAACAGCACTTGTCCTTTCCAATTTGATCATGAGCCTGGTAAGAGGTGACGTGTGGTACAAACTAGCCTAACAGACGCTCAATGATGGCTTGACACTGTCCAACAGCCGACTGTCGGATTGGCGTGTCCTGACCTCTATAGTCAGTTGACTGTATGCTTGCATTCAGATCATTCAACCAATTGACAGAACCAAATCTGTCCTATATTTCTGTAGTGCAAACTCACAAGAACACAATCATGCACAGCACACCCTTTTTTATTTCACCAAATAATTAAAAAGCAAGCATATAAGAAACACTTGGACATAATTCACTGTGAAAAGAACCATATATAATGACAAACCAAAGTTATGTTGTTTTGCTCACATTTCATTTGTATGGAGAGTGTGGTGTTTGTGACCTACAATGCATCCAGCCACAAGGGGGCGATTGAAATGTTTTGGCCTGACTTTAAAGGAAAGTGGGACACACTTGGTAAAGGTACTTCCATTTTATTTGGAATTGATTTAGTGTGCTTTGAATCCTTTTAAACTTGAACTTTAAAAAAATATGTATATATTATTATTTAATTGTATAATTCTGATGGCTGTATGCTCAACCAAGTTAGCCATTTTTGTTTCTTTTGCACTGTCGCATTTTTGCAGTCTTCTAATAGCTCTCTGAAGTCAGCATTGGAGCAGAAATCAGAGTGTTGTGTAAGGCCCCATATGCTGCTGAGTTTCCCTGGAGGCATCATCTGTGCGGGTGGGGAGTCGCGACATGCATGCCAGAACCATCAAAACCAGACTTTTTTTGCGCAAACAAGCTATAGTTGCCCCCCACAGAAATGGCGATAAACCGCTTACTGTTTTTAAGCATTCCAAGACCAACGCCCCCGCAAGTTTCTGGCGATGTCTTACCTTCACTGTGCAGGAATTTGGGGACGGTGGGAGTTTGTAACGTCTGACAGGAGGGTGGTGACATTAGCAGTGTAAGCCGCGGTATAAGCTGCGTAGCCGCCACTGCATCAGAACAGCTGCTGTCGGTGATATGAGGCTGAAGAGAAGCTCCCTGCATGCTGACATCTCGCAGCTGTTGATTCCCAAAGTGCCATGCCACCTGGGCACTTTTAATGCATAAATTTATCCGCCAAGTAACCACATCCAAGACTCCGCGTCCACCTCTGCTCCGCGCACACACCCCCTCCTCTCTGCGTTCACCCAACGTCACCCCGTTCAAGTCAGCTGGATCAAAAAATGCCAGATTTCTCCAACTTACAGTGCTCGCAGTGTTTTGAGATGAGTGTACGACCGCTTGTGTGATTATGCTAAGTGAGTTTATAGCGGTAGCTCTGTGTTTGCAGGTTAAGTGGATGCTGACAGTGGAGGTCGCGTGGTTGATGTGTTTGTCAGCGTCCCTGAGTAGATTGATGTGGACTTTGGGACGTGTGATGGATGGTTGGTCTGCCCTCTGCCATCGGTTGGACCCACGTGTTTGCATTTGTTTGAACCAGAGAAAGAAGTCTGACAGCGAAATCCCAGAGTGGCATCAAGAGAAATGGTGCTTTACAGTCATATTATCATTTTTTTTTTTTTCTTCGCATCACGCATGCATGCATTTACCTGGGGAAAAAAGTGCAAGCTGTCACTGGTGGGTCTTGTCTTAATGCCTTAGGATTGATAAGTGGAGTCGCTCAGGCACTTCAGACATGTTAACACATCAGCTACATTTAGACCCGCAGTCAAAGCGTCAATTGCATGCTGGAGTCTTCAGGCACGCGTGACATTCTAATAGTTGACGGGCGTCTTTTCTCCCAACATCTCTCTTGGACTTCAAGGTCTTACTTTGCTACAAAGATAATTGGATTTTAGGAACCATAACTGCATGTGTGTATTTGAAATTCCACTTATTTGATGTGATCTTTGAAAATTGATGGATTTGCAGTACACATGTCTTTAATGGGGTGCACCACTCTATTAGCATATTTGGTTCGCAGAAAGAACACTAGATCTTTCGTTTTATTTCATTTGGTAGGCAAGAAAGTAAATCTAGGTTTTTTGGGGGGGGTTTATTGACCCAAAGAATGTTATTTATTGTCGTTTTATATTGTATATAGCAACAATTCAGTCATTATTTATAGAACAACTTCACAGCCATTTTAGTTCTTATTGGACCCACTGATTCATTAAAACATTTTCAATCAATCAATCAATCAGTCATGTTTTACATTTTTTTTTGTAGTTCTTAAACCTGTTCCTGGCGTACCACCGCTCTGCATATTTTGCATATGTCTTTCGTTTAACACACAACCTTTTGTTAACCCAATTTTTAGAAGATGGCAACACGAACTGTGTTCAGATTGACATGTTCGCAGCTCTCTACCCCTTGCACACATGGCAAATCAGCTGAACTCTAAAAAGTTTACTTCACTTTCAACTTTCGCTGTTTGCATGATTGTCGCAATGTTTTATACCTTTTGAATTGAACACTTAATTCTAACTGGATTAAAGGTATTAGTCCTCTTCAAAGGGCACATATGGTCGAATGAAACAGAGAAAATGTGCAGAGCAGTGGTACATCAGGACCAGGTTTTAGGTCTGTTATAGTGGACAAAGCCTTTTTTATTTTTTAGTATTTTTTATTTATTTATTTTTTTCTAGTTTTATATTATTTTCTTGAATTCAGTTATTTATTTAAAATAGGATTTATATTAAATAGGATTAATCAACTAAAAGTCTGGGTTTAAACTGAAAATGTACTTTTGATTTAAATAAATAAATATATTTATTTATTTATTTATTTAAATACAAAGTACATTTGTAAGACTTTTTAAATTTAACACAACAACTTAAATTTATATTATTTTCTAAAAGAGTTGCAAGGCATCATTACTATCATTTATCAGCATTGCCATGACAGCACAGTAGCAAGAACAATTATACAACAATAAAAAAATTCCTTTTTGTGCGTTATTTGAGCAGATTTAGATTTTCTGGTGTGCATGTGTAATACATGAATGAATATGTATGGGTGTGCATGAAAGGGAATATTGAAATATTTTGAACTTTGACCACAAGCTTGTGCAAGCTAGTCGATGGGCAGCAATTAACCATGCATGCATATTTTTGACCATTTTTCTTTGTTGTCCAACAGCCTGACTATAATTTTCAGTTAATAATTTTTGCCGTCGAAAAATCAGTGCATCCCTATTATTTTTATTATTATTATTATTATTATTATTATTATTTATTTATTTATTTTTTATTTTTATTTTTAGTTTTAATATTAATGCTATTATTATTATTTTAGATTTGCATGTTTGAAATTTCTCCCTGTCTATCTGCCGTGATCTTTGAAAATTGATTGATATGCAGCATAAATATGCGTTTAATACCTCCCAGCCTACGGTACGCTGGAGCACCACCCCATTAGCACTTGGCTCCAACTGTGGCAGTCTTGTTAGCATGCACACATTTCTGTCATACACTGTGCCTGGATCCCATGTTGTTCTTCAATGTGGGCGTATGCAGAGGTCAGAGGTGACGGCTCTCAGATGTCAATCAAAAGGAGTTCAGACGAGCAGGGCTCAGTGCTGTTGTCATTCATGGATCTTTTCACATTGATTTTATTTTTTCTCCCTCCATCTCCCTCTCCGCCCAGTCCTCTAAAGCTACACATTGTCATGCATGCTAATCAGCTGGTTGCAAACAGAATATGATTGCATTCCGTCACGGTCTTGCTGCTTTTATTTATTTATTTAAGCAGTGTCAAGTCAGTTATTGTGTTTGTGTTGCGCTTTTCTCTATGCGCATTGTTTCAAGGCAGTGTGTGGAAGCGGTGCATGTTGATAAATGGGGCATTGCACTTAGAGGGACACTGGAAATAGGCGCATATTGATCCAGTGCAATCGTTTTATACTGGAAGATTGTCTGAAAACCTTTTTTCCTCTCGTTCCTTTTTTTTTTTTTATTCACACTAATATAAATGACCACTCCAGTCTTATAGTTTAGCATCTCTCAATCTACTGGCTTCAACCTAACACAAATGGGCTTTATGTATAAAATTAATTAACATTTAAATTAATAGATAAACATTCAATTAAATTAACATTTTAAGTAACATTTAAAATACACATAGCTTTAAAATATACATATGTAGATTTTTTTAATGTAATTTGTGATGTTTATATAAACGTGTACACTGTAAAAAGCAATTAGTTGACTTTAAAAAATATGAGTAATCGTGTTGCTTTTAAAGTGATTAGTTGAGTGAGTTTAAAACCGAGTTAAACCATTGCATTAAAATTATTATGTAAATTAACTGCATAATTATAAATCATACAGTGCATAAATTAAAATCAATGAACTTGATTCCAAATGTTTAAAATAAAAAATTAAATGGCAATTAAAATACACTTAAAATATAAAATACATTTTTTGTAAGTACTTTAGATATACATATGCAGATTTTTTAATGTAATTTGTGATGTTAATTTATATAAACACTGTAAAAAGCAATTAGTCAACTTAAAAAATATAAGTTATCATGTTGCTTTTAAAGTAAGTAGTTGACTTAAACTGTGTAAACCATTACATTAAAATTAAATAAATTAACTGTGCATAATTATAAAAAGTCTATTAAGTCAACTTGATTCCAAACGTTTAAAAATTAAAATAACATTTTAAAAATATCTAAAAATAATTAGTTGTCTTAAAATCTTGCCTTTAAAGTGAGTAGTTGACTTAAGTGAGTAAACCCATTGCATTAAAAATATTATGTAAACTAACCATGTGCGTGATTAATATACTGTATATATACTAATACACTGTAACTTACAATTTTGCTCACTTTATTAAGTAAAGTAAGCTAATTGCATTTAAAGCAACAGGTTTGCGCACTTTTTTTTTTTTTTTTTTTTTTGTAATTATTCACTTTTTACAATGTAGAACTCTACAAATAATAGAGTTATATACAGAAAATAATGAAGAAAAACTTTGACCATTTGAAAAGTCTGTAATATATACAGTGGTATTTGGGTAACTTTACTTTAGTTTTTTATTCTTTAAAATACTGATGACCTTTCTTTCAAGTTTAAAACGAAAATGTCAACGTTTTAATTTCAGAAGAGTTAAGAAATCTATATTGCCAGAGAAAGCAAGGCTGCAAAATCACTAAGTCTCTTGTGGCTGCTGGCTTGTATCTATATCCAGGTTGTATTGTATTTCTGCAGTAGTTGAATCATTAGTTTGTTAATGTATGTAGACTGCATATTCATCTGCAAAAGGTTGATTCTGGTGCGAGGAGCCGTTGAACGTAAAGGCACGTGTCTTGTAAGTCATTCCATACTGCTAATAGCTTCATCAATATGCACAGACGAATCGAGCAGACGGGCATCATGGGTCGTAGAACTTCATTGACTTTGCTAAAACACCGTGATGATGTAAAACACCTCTCCGATTACCATTCAGTTGTCCTTCTGGTGCCTGCATAGTTCAGCACTGCGTGACCTGTATGTTTGGACAATTTGGAGAGATGTGTTTATCCATCTATATTTGTGTTTTGTTTTGATAACCTTTGATATTTAGCATTTTTGAGGTATGGGGTGGTAGAAAGAAATGTACCTTATTTTATATTACTACTTTACTACATTTTAGACTGAAATTGATTGAAAGTTTTATCAGGCATTTTTTTATTAGAGTTTTATTTTATAACATTTATTGTTTATTTAATATTTTTAATTTAAAGTGTATTATATTTTATCATGGACAAAAATATATTAAAATAATTTGTTTAAAATTTAAAATCATTAAATGCATTTTATTTATTTATTTATTTGTACTTTGTATGCATTATTGTGCCTATTGTTACAAAAAAGGGGCCAATGAAGCAGAGATAAAGGCTCAGATTTATGAAATATATTTTAGTTTAGTTTATTTGTTTACGGGGCAATGCACATGAATCAACATTACTGTAAAATGTGCCAGAATTAGCCAAGAATGGGTATTTTTCATCTGTAGACTCTTGACAGAATGTTAGTCACACCTAAAAATAGAAACAAAGCATAATAACACAAAATACACTATACATACACTATACTATACACTAAAACATAATACTTATGATGCTATTTTATGAAATAAAAAGTCAGCTTTAGCGGTTTTAAATATAATACCGTTTTTCATTTCATTTTCAACAAATGAACGTTCTGGACATAAAATGATTCAGATGTTTAATGTTGACTTCAGTCAAGTTTGTCAAGTGCTTTATTCAAGCATCGCAGCGAAACACAAATTGAGTCATCAGACTGCTGGATAGATTAACTCAAGTGTTCCCCTCTTTTAAAAACCTGAAATATTCCAGTAAAACTGCATTCAGATACTACGAGTTAACAAACCATCTGTTCGTTCCTGTAATGGAGAGGAAATATAACATTAGTTTTTAAACATGGCCAGCGAACCTCTTAAATGAGATCATTTCTGTCGTACACCGCTTCTGTCATCAGACTCGCATCTTAGTATTCCAAGTGTCCAATTTATGCTCCGGTTCATGAGTTTAAGTGGACTTTGTGAACGTGTGTGTGTTTGATGAATGTGCCATTATGTCTCAGAGAAGTGTCAGAAAGAGCTTTCCCTTGAATTAATGAGCCTTTATTTCCAAAGGTGCCTTCATAATGAATATAATGGATGCTAAATTGATTTACCAAGTATAATTTGATTAATAATAAGCATGGCTTTTGGTTATTTTTTTTCTGCTTCACTAAAGCATTATTAGATGACTATGCAACAATGAAAAGTGTAATAATGTTCAAAATAAATCAAATAAATGGCTAAAGTAATATGAAATATAAAAATTGGTTAAGTCCAAATTTGCCTTGCAGAAAAAAAGAGACTGAGACTTATAGGTATTGTGGTTTCACTGTGGTTTTAATTTTGCAGGTAATGTTGAGGGTGATCTGATATGAAGTATTGATTTTGTGGTTAACATTGGTCAATATTTACCAGTTTATAGATATGGTGAATTGTTTTTATGGCTAAACTTGACCAGTATTTACCAGTTCATAAACATGGTGGACAAAGCCTATTGCCGTGTCCCAATTCACCTACTCATACTACAATCTAAAACAATGTTTTGTGTCCACCATATTTGTAGTTTAACGCTTTTTACCTGTGTTTGTAGCTCTAATCTAATTCATGTTGTGCGTCTTCAATGTACATTAGGCATTATTAGTGGTTAGAATACGTACTTTGAATTTCTACTGGAAAAATTGACCATCCGTATATCTTTGAAACACACATTTCTACATACTATGATTTGGGACATACTAATAAAATTTTCGAATACTACTTAGAACGAACAGTATGTGAAATGGGAAACTTTGTCTTATTTTCCAGTAGGCCTACACGTTGTAGTAAAAATCTAATATTGTGATATTGTTATTCTGAGATACTATAATGCAATACAAATACAATTTCAGCAGATGACATGAATATTTCTATTTGGAAAGAATGAATCATTTTTAGACTGATAGGGATGATTCTGTAGGTGCATCTGCATAAAACAATTAGCAATCTCCAAGCATAAATACAAACAATAAATACAAATGAAATAAACAGTTTTTTTTATTGCTTTCTGAGGTGTCTAACAGTATTCAGGTACAGTAATTGAAACATGACATATTACTGCATAGTCTTCATTGTATAAATAATTCAATACAATTAATTGTTATTAAAATTACTAACAGTACAATTTCTTATGCCTGAATGCTTTTAAAATCTTTATACAGTCACAGGCCTCAAAAACACATGTAAATAATCAGCTATTATCCAGACTCGACAATGAATATCATGCGATGTGACTATTGCGAATGATCACATTGCGATATTGATGCTAAAATGATATATTGTATAAAGGCACTTGTTGGTTACCCGTCGTATCTGCAGTGAGGAATTGTGGGTATTGTAGTTTTAGTCTCAGTCTTTGGCTCACTGCAGCATTCCCAACTTTTTTGGCTGTAGATTAATTTGTCAGGTAAAGTAGAGTGTTCTGGTGCGATCTGGGACTGAACGTTCCCATCGGCCGTGTGTGTGTGTGTGTGTGTGTGCACGCTCTGTGGGTGTTGATGGGGATTCACTCTCGCTGGGCAGAACACACTCTATTGGAATTGACACACTGTCACCTTTGATCAGCGTTTGGATCTTCCTCCTCCCCTGAACTCTGTGTGTGTGTGTGTGTGTGTGTGTGTGTGTGTGTGTGTGTGTGTGTGTGTGTGAGAGAGAGAGGCAGCTTTTTTATGAATGTAACTGCTGTGTCTGTGCGTCCCTGAAGAGAAGACTGCCCTCTCCTTGAGTTCTCAACTAAACAGACACAGTCACACTAAAATACTAGTGACACGATATGCTTAGAATGGTCGATGCTAATCATGATAAAGCAATAAGACACTTGATACCATGTGCTGCAGTCGTTTTTACCATGTTCAAGGCAAAAGCTTGTTCTCTGTGGTAAGATTATTCTATAGCACATCCTAGAATGTTTTATGATTATAATAGTAGTATATTAATTTTTTATTAATTATTTGCATATTTAAAAATGTGCCAGCTGTTTTTAATTTTATTTGGTTCTTCAACACAAATGCTAAAGTACTGATTCAATTGATTTAATATTTGAATATGGCCTGGAACAAATTTGTAGTCTTATCTACACTCTTGCTGCTTGTTCAAACTACATCTTTAATTCTGGGGTAGTTTTTGTTGGGGGAAAACCTAATTGTTTTATGTTCAATCTGCGTAAATTTGTTTAAAAAAAATTCTACTTAATCGATTTGTGTTGAGACAACATGAAGGAATTGTGTGGTACCCAGCATTGTTTGCAGTGTATCGTTTGTCATGAAAGAAATGCAATTGAATTGTTTGTTTCTTAAACATTCATTATTCACTGTGGTATTGTGAATATTGACCATAGAATAACATGAATCAGTATACATAAAACTTCTAGATCCTTTTTAGGCGTTTTGACACTACACTCAAAGGACATTTGCTGTTTGTTCAAGCTAATTTAAATCAAGCTGAAAAACAATTCTTGAGTTGTATGTTCAATCCACTTAAATTTCTAAAAACTAAGTTAACTTTATTATTATATAATAAACATAATATTTCATTTCATATTTTTGTATACATTCCATCATAACAGAAACTTACAACTTACTTGTGGGCAGCAGCTGTTAAAAAAAGGATTTGTTGGTAGTGAATTTGATCAAATTGATGTAATTATTTAGCGTAAACATAAGCTCTTTATAGGTGTAATGCAGAGGTGTTTTTATGCCATTCATATTGAAGGTCACAAGCATGCGCGTTCTGAAATATTTCCATCATTTAAAACAAGTCTCATCCAGACTCAGTTTAGCGTCTCTCATTAGCTTATGTTAGAAGCTTCTGAAGTCTGCCTCATGTTTCTGCCTCCGTATATGTCAGCTAATGTGTTTTTTTTGTCCTTTGAGAATTGTGCTTGCGATAAAGCTATTGTTTCACTCGTTCTATCTCTCACTCTTCTGTCACACTTGTTTTTTATGGCTTATTGCTATGGATTTAGGCCACAGGCAGCTCAATGACAGAATACATCATAAATGCTTTTTCCTTCATGACCCCACCCCAGCAGCAGTCATATACCTGCACTCATGTGGAACAAACAAGAATGGTTGGTTGCCCACAGAAGGTCATTTGCCCAGGGTGCAGTGTGTCTCTTTGAGTCACAGTGTGTGTTTGCCACTTCTTTTGTGCTTTTTGCAGCGGAGAATGCGTTCGAGTGGTTTTTTTGCATATGTCTCGGCTGCCCTTGCCTCAGTGCTGCATGTCAAAGGTCACGTGGCTGCAGGAATCGTGGAGTTTTTGCATTGACCAGCGGTGCTAGACATGACATCGTGACAGTCGGCGGGATAACAAATGTTGACACTCAAATCTGGGTGACTGCGATTGGTCCTGCAGGTTTGATTATAACTTCGTGTTACCGTGCCAGGGCATCATGGGTAGTAGGGTTAGACTAACGCCCTTGCTGTGGAGCGCTCTGCAGAGCGTGGCACGTTTAGATCTTCATTAACTCAACCGTTTTCCCCCCCTGAGCAGTGCTTTTCCTCTGTGTTCTCTTGTTTTTGTCACGCCTCGAGGGGAATAATCGGATGTAATTGGCTAGTTTGACCCTGTAGTTTATCATTTGGTGGCTTGGTTTCAGCATGTCAGAGGATGTGTTTTTAAAATGTGTATATATATATATATTTTAATTTGCAGGCCGGTGGTGGAATTGGTGTGTAAATGTCGGTCCTGCAGTCCTGGTGGACATAATTAGCTAAAACCAGCACCGTGAGGAATCGCATATAAAAAGTCTGGTTCGTAATTAGCTTCCTCCCGCTCTCTGGGAGAGAAAAAAAAAATTAATGGAATAACAGGGGGGAACTTCAATAGCTGATGAACATCATTTTGCTAATAAAGCCTCGGAAGCTGAAGTAAGGGGCGGTTGCGTAAGAGCCTGTTAATTCTTCGTGTTTGTATTTCGTAATAGACTCAGCGCTTAGTAAGCAAAACAAACTGCTTTGACTGCACGCAGGGGCTCGTTTCTTGACATTTCATAAAGCATAGATGAAGCAGAACTTTTCGGCCTTCGTTTTTTTGAATCCACATTCGGTTTCGGGATTTGCAGCCGCGAGTCTTAATGAGCTTGCTCTTGCTTCACGATGCTTGGCTTCGGTCTCTTGTGGCGTTGCTGACATCTAGCCAATTCAGCCTATCATCCGTGAGGTGCAAAGGTCACTGTGACCTTCTCATGACTGAGTAAATGGGTTACCGACCCATCATGTGATTATTAAGTAAAGCAGTATTTACTTAAAGTTGGTTTAAGTGAACAAATTCAAAATAGAATAACTAGGGCTGGGCGATATGGCAAAAATGCAATCTCGATAATTATTTTCCATATTGAATGATAACGATATATATTTCAATATAAGTTGTTAATGCTTCCAGATTTAAAACAGTACCCCAACAATCACTGAAGCCACATAAATTAGAGGGTTTAATAAATGGCATAACATATTTTCGGCTGGTGAATTTTTGGTGGCCAAAAATTGTATACATTTCTAATATCAACACGCTTTTAGATTCCCATTGTTGCACATTTCTGTTGTGTGATTGGCTCTTAGATTAATGTAGAGTAAAAAAAGGCCAGAGCTTATTATTGTTATTGACATTAATTTTATCACGATTCAATATAATATCATTTATCGGCCCAGCCCTCTCCAAGAAACTTCCATTTAACACTACTTGGAGTTAGTTTGACCAAAAATTTAAATGATGTTCTTAATTACTCACCTTCATGTTGTTTAAATCCCGAGACCCTCAGTCATCTTTAAAACACAAATTAGGGTATAAAAATGTAATAAATGAAAATAAGTTGCAAGCTCTACTTAGGCCCCGTTTACACTGTCAGGTCTTGATGCCCAATTCCGATTTGTTGCCTATATCTTTTTTTTTTTTTGCCTGTCCATTTACACGTCCTTTTAAATGTGACCCATATCCGATTCATGCGTTTACACTTGCCATACAATGTATGACATCACTCTTGTGTAAAGGCGTGTTCTAACATCTGCTTAACACTAGCCACGATAGAAGAAATTGTCTTGCTTTTAGCTCTGTGAAATATGCGAAGTTCGCCCAACTTTAAAATGATTTTGAGGAGGAGGAGGAAGGAAAGTGCTGTCATCGCAGCTTGCGCCTATGGTTTATATATGGTGTCCTCCACCATTCAGAGGAATTTATGGGTACGAAAGAGATCTCAGGTCTGGTGGGAGCAAATTGTGGCGACTGACCACTTTCCTCCTCCATGTTTCCTCGATTGTTGTTGTTTACCTTGTCGGCGTCTCCACACACGCTCTTCCTTCTACTTCATTAAACCGCAGAAAAGTACCACGTTGTTGCAAGTTTAATGACGTACAAAATGGAATGCCTCAATAAATCTAATCTGCCTGTTTACATGATAGTCGCATTGTCACATATACGATTTATATCTGATTTATTTCCACATATGGAGGCCTAAAACCGATCTCTGAATGCATGCGTTTATAGAACAGATCCGATCTGTGTCGCATATGAGCAAAAAATCGGAATTGGGTCACATTTAACTGGCAGTGTAAACAGGGCCTTAGTGTTGATTGTAATGTATAATGGTAATTGGTAGATCCTGTTTTTAACCGGAACATGTTTATCACTCAACAGCTTTGGGCCAATTATGAAGAGAAGCCAAAAGAAGAGGTGGCTCAGGTCACAGAAGAGAAAGAACGTGTGGCAAAATACAGATCCGTCTACGTCACCGAGATCACAGATGGACTGCACTTCTATGCGCAGGACGTGGAAACCGGTGAGTGCTTTAATCATTTCTAAAATCAGTGCAGAATTTGGTGATCATGCTTTTGCATATCCATAGTGACTTCAGAAGGCTTGGAACTTTCACTGGACAAATAGGGTCTCTTATTGACACCAATCACTTTTTTGGTTCATGTCTAATGGTGTGAAAATGAAAAGTCAATGCATCTCATTACTAATAATTGTGTATGTATGTTGTATTTGTACAGACATTTGAATTTCTCACAAAAGCTTTCCGTCTAATTCAAAACACGTACAGTACACATTTACATGAGCTTGATCTTTAACTCGTTGTTGTGTTAGTAAATTTGGAGTCTTCTAAATAAGCACCCACTTGCACAGGGTGAGTAATTTGCATAATACACATCCAAACCAGTTCCATATAAGGGTTTTTTGCAAAAGTGACACTTGTCCAGAGAAAGACAAAGAAAAAGATCTTTAATGATCCAAACACAAAGCGAGACATAATAATCAGAGTTTATGTAAAGATTGATCAGGTGACAGAACATCTATTTATATAATTGGACCTCTAATTATACTGTATTGTCAATTTTTAATGCCTAGTTGCTCTTCACCCTGTAAATAACATATCTAATTGTATGTAGTTCTTTATACATACTTATAAGGCCCCGCGCATATGAGGTATAACGTGTGGTATAAATTGCTCTGAATTTTGTTTTCTTACAATTAGAATACGTTTTATTTCAAAAGCTTTAGATGAATCATGATTTGTGAAAACCTCACACATTTCACACAAAACATTGTGTATGGATGTCATTGTCTTCATTAAAAACAAACATGCAGCCCATAAATCATTCAAAGTTGTCTGGAGTCTGTCATGAACTTCACATACTTTGAAAATCTGGTGTTTATTTGATTCTGGTAAGCACACGATACTACAGATGTAAACAAAATAACTTCTATGAGGAGATTTGTTTCCAAATGGACCTTTAAAGAACATGACACATCTTTTGGAAATCCTGCACAATTCAACCAATGATGCTCTTGAAGTGTCTGTGTCTGTCTGTGTCTGTCTGTGTCTGTCTGTGTCTGTCTGTGTGTGTGTGTGTGTGTGTGTGTGTGTGTGTGTGTGTGTGTGTGTGTGTGTGTGTGTGTGTGTGTGTGTGTGTGTGTGTGTGTGTGTGTGTGTGTGTGTGTGTGTGTGTGTGTGTGTGTGTGTGTGTGTGTGTGTGTGTGTGTGTGTGT
>CAIGQW010000596.1:6152809-6175103 GCA_903798125.1 Danio choprae
TGTGTGTGTGTGTGTGTGTGTGTGTGTGTGTTTGTGTGTGTGTGTGTCATGCATCAGACATGGGTGTGATACAGAGTCTATGCTATGCAGGTCAGTTAATCTATCGTAGTACATGCCATAACTACAGGCAAAAAGCATCTTTTTTCCATTGACTACCATTAGAAAATACGTAGCTCTAAACTCTGGAAATGCTTCTTATGCATCAGTCAGTTGATATTTTCAGGTTGCTGTCTTGATATACCAGAGTGAATGGTCAACATTACATTTATAACTTGGATGATTAGATTAAAATTACATAAATAAAATAAAAGTATGTTCAAATGAGAAGAGGCAGAATGCGACCTAACTTATGATGTCTTGTTTGGATTAATTGGTCAACAGCAGCAACAACAACAAAAAAGCCGTATGAATGACATAATTTAAATTGCCTTCCTTCATTATGTTGGATGACAAACACTCAGGTTTTCGAATTAATAGGCAACTAATTCAACTCCACATTCAACCAGGCATGAATATGACATTATACCTGAAGGGCGTTCTTTGGAACTCCAGATATGATGATTATTAAATGTAGCCGCTCCAGCAAACAAACTCCAGCTAGGAAACATTGCAGGTTGTGTGTGTGTGTGTTTGCCCTCTAAATGCCCTGAGTGATCTTCCTCTGCTCAGTGTGATAGCAACTAGTCATTAAACATGACAGTTAAATCGCCCTTGGAAGTGACCTAGTCCATGACGGGGCAAATCCTGTGATTCAAGGAGCTGTTTCTTTTTTCTACACACACACACACACACACACACACACACACACACACACACACACACACACACACACACACACACACACAAACAAACACAAACGTTTGTTTTGGTGGTTTAAAAGAACTCTCCATCTATTTTGTACTGTAAAAAAACTCTGCCTTACCCTACCCTTACCCCTATTCTCAATCCTCACATAAAACGTGGCACATTCTGAATGTCAAAAGACCCTGTTATTTATGAATTTTAAGCGTTTTGAAATACAAAGACATGCCCTCATAAACCCCACAACATTGTAATACCCATGTCATTCCAATGCCATTATACAAATCTGTCCTTGTAAGCCACCAAAAACAGTGCACACACACAATAGAAAGATCCTAATTATGCCACACATCATCGTTTGTTGCGTAATAAGGGTCCCGCTGCATGTTCTAGTGGCAGACTTCATTGGCGGGACCATAAAATTGACTTTCGTCATCTCTTAATGCGTCTTAATTCACAAATTAATTAATTTGCATGAATTTATAATAAATCTGTGGCTGGCGTCGCCAGGAGCGTGACAATCCCATCGCTTATAATGCGCTGTTTGGCTTCAAATAACTCCGTCTCGGAGACCTGCAGGTGTCAAAACATGTTTTGAAAAAACCAAAGGAAAATGTTAGTGAAAAGAGATTCTGGCCACCCTCAATTTATCACTTTAGTTCCTCAGATGACCTTTAACCCCTGCAGGTTGCCCCGAGAGGAAGTGAAGACGGCTGTGCCACGTCTAGTAACCATCACACCAATGAATACCAGCAGCAAGTCACACACACATAAGCGCACACACTCGCTCAGCTCTTTGTGAAGTAATTATTCAGGTTATCTGGTTAGCTGCAGGAGAAAAGCAGGTCACGGCAAATATAGTGCAAAAATGAAGGAGATGTGAGATAGAAAACAGGAAATAGGCGAGGAAGTAGTGTAAGAAGATAAGAAGGGAAAAACGGCAAGCTGAATATGCAATATGTTCACAGCTTTGCAGTGTTGTTTTTATTTTTTTGACTTGCCTTTTTATTTATTTATTTATTTTTTAGATGAACCAGCAACTGTGCATCTTTTCTCTTGTTTAATTGCCCAGTGTTTTCCACTGAGAGGATTGAAAATGGAGAGAGGGAGAGAGAGATGTGCTCGTTAGAGAAACAGGATTGTTATTTTCAACTGAAAGTCATTCCTCTTTTTCTCTCGCACTCTCTCCAAACTGCGTTAAGGAGGTCTCGTTCCTTGTAGAGCACTTCAAAGCGGAGCCCTATAAAAACCTACAAGCCAGTCGCTTTGCAGTTTCATTACCGAGTTTCTCGCAGCAACTTCAGAAAGACAGGGAAATTCGAACAGGGCGGGCACGATTTTCATAAACACTTTGAAGACGAGCCTTTTGATTATGACATAACTTTTTATGTCTACAAATTCTGCAACTAATAATTCCACTTTCTTCCTTTTTGGTGGTCTTGCTGAAAGAAGCGGTGGAGTTCTGTATCAAAAATTCAAGTCTAATAGAAGTCAAGTTTAATAGAAGTCATCAATGTGAGAAATATTAAAGGTAGTAAGGTTAATACTGTAAGGTGATTTCAGAGGGAGTTTGAGAATAGAGGATAATGGTTAAATGTATATTTTTAAAAAGCATGCATTGCTTATTGTTAGTATTTATTTATTAAGAAATTATAATTGTTTTGTTACTTGAAAATGTTTTTTTTTTTATTGTCTAGTTGTTCATTTTTAAGGCACATTAATAATATTGCTTTCTAAAATGCCATTTTGGACTGACATTAGCTGCGTTTCCGGCATCCTGTATTAATGTGCGTTTTGAAGTATTGCATGAGAAACGAGTGAGGAAATTCCAAATTTAGAATGAACATCTCTTAATTCGCAAAGTTTTTTACGTTCACTTGTTTTGTTTTTTGGCAAAAAAGGGTAATGCGAATAATTGGAGATAGAAATGCGTTTGGCTTGGCGAATAATACACCCGCGTGATGAATCTGCTGTCTCTGTTATGCTTACCTTGTTTTCTGTTGGTCAGTTTCTCTAATGTTCACATCAAATGCAGAGCACCACAAATTTTCTGCTCAAGGTGAATTATTTGAATTGATTGAGTCGATTGAGTCAAATTTTGTGCGATCGTGGTGAACAAAGCATTCGCGCAGCACAGAAATTCACCTATTCACACGTTTGCATAGTCTTTGTGTGATATTCTTGCACGAATACTTAATTTCACTTTTGGTGTGAACAGGTTAATGTGAATAATGTAAGATTGAACCGCATTTGATTTTGCAAATATTAAACCCACATGATGATTGGTCAGTTTCTGTAATGTTCACACCAAACGCAGAACACCACACATTTTCTGCTCAAGTTGAATTATTTGAATTGATCGAGTCAAATGTTGTGCCGTCGTCGCGAACAAAACATTAGCGAAGCATGGCAGAAGTTCACCTATATGCATGCATTTGCATTGACTTTGTATGTTATATACGTGCACAAATACTTAATTACTCCTTTGGAGTGAACGGGTTAATGCGAATAATGGAAGATGGAAACACATTTGACTTGGCGACTATTACACCCACATGATGAATAGGCTGTTTCTGTTATGCTTACCTTGTTTACTTTTGGTAACTGTCGATCGGTCTAGGGGAATTTAAGATAAATAAACAAAATAATAACAACGTTTGGGGAGGAATCACAACAAGACTAAGGCTGAACCCAAAGGGAGCACAAGTCCCAGCCTCCAAAGTGCTGCAGTGTGGGTTCTTACGCCGGCTGTCAATGATCTTAATACTTAATACTTAATTTCACTTTTGGTGTGAACTCAACATAACAACTTGATGGAAATGCACCCAATTTGGATTTAAGATTTTTTAAAAATGGAAGATTTAAGATTTGCATCACATTCAAATAGAAACACGGCTATTGGTCAATTCTACTACCTTTAGTGTTCAGTCAATCAAACAAGTAAAATGCGACAGTTGCTGATATTCGTATCTGGATCGTTTAGCTTCTTTCATGTTCATATGAATATTGCGAAAGTTTATTTTGAAAAGATTACAGTAGTTGGATTACATTTGTTAGATTACATTGCTTCCTCCAAAACCCCAAATTTTGGCTATCGTGAAACTGATAATACATGTATTTGTTGTAGTAGCTTTCTGTAGATCCAAACTGTTTTTCAAAAGTATGCCACATTTTAGCACAGTATCACAGTGTAATTCAATCCAAACACGTCTGCAGCGTATTTAGCTTATGTCTTCATCTCAGTATAAAGAGTAGATCAAAACAAGATTTTGATCGATATTCTGACCACATCTGCAACCTCTGCATAGCTATTTTCCCCTGCAACTCAAAGTCGAGCAGTCGTGTTACACAGAGCTCGCGTATAAATAAACAACACGATTGATTTTGTGGGATCACAGCGCTGAAGTCTGCGGTTAATACATGTCCCAACGCAGCTCACGACTTCATTTAAAAGCCTCTAAACACCCACAAATCGCCCTGATAGCATCTCTGGTTTCCAGCACCCCATGCGGAGCTGAGAAAACGCTTGTGCCTCTCGCTCTCTGTCTCTATCAATTCTATTCCTTTTCTCTGCATTTTTTAATTAGTTAGATTTAATTACTCAAAGTGTGGGATCAGTAGTGAGACGGAGTTCCTTGGGCAAAGGAGCGTCTCTCTCTCTCTGTGTGTGCGTGTGTGTGCGTGTGTGTGTGTGTTTCTCCAGAGGCCATGTGTAATTTCTCTCTGGGGTGAAGGAGGGGGGAATATGTAGTTGTGTAACTGAAACCTCAGTAAAGTAATGAACCCTTTTGCTTAGCCATGCTGATAGATTAGTTTCGGCATTAGCTTCAGCAAACACATCCGCATTAGCTGCTGTTTGTCTTCAGTTGCTGGAAACTTAATTCATGACAGAGATGGGTTTGTCATTTTGTGTTAGATATTTGGGAGCGTAATTACGTGTCAGTTTGGAGGGAGTGTAATTATGTATGTCAGGTTTGTCCCCTGTCTTTTTTTCTTTTCTTTTTTTTGTCCACCACTATAATTGTTACTGTCGTGATGATAAAAAACTGGTCTATTGTAATTGATAATTCTATCTGTCTATCCATCTGCCGATCGTTTCATCTTTCTATCGTTTCATCTTTCTATCGTTCCATTCATTCCTCTTTCTTTCGTTTCATCCATTGTTCTATCGTTCCATCCATCCATCGTGCTATTGTTCCATCCATCGTTCCATCCATCCATCCATTCATTGTTCCATCCATCCATCCATCGTTCCATCCATTCATAGTTCCATCCATCCATCCATCGTTCCATCCATCCATCGTTCCATACATCAATCTATCCATCATTCCATCCGTCCATCGGTCTGTCCATCAGTCCGTCCGTCGTTCCGTTTCGTTGTTCCGTCCATTGGTTGTTACATCTTCTTATCCATCGGTCTTCCACCGTCCCATCCATCGATCATTCCATTGTTCTATATCTTTTTTTTTTATTGTTTACTTTATCTTCGACTTTTTAGAATGTCTTTCTATTTCCTTGTGTTGTGTAGCTAGTTAGTTTTCCATACCTGGATACCTTGCTAATTTCTTGAGTATTATTATTCTTAAATATTACTAAAATGTACCAAGAAGATAAATAAAACATTCAAAATATTAATAATTTCCAGATATATTGGTAATTATGGTGTATTTAATTGTATAAAAATTAAATAAAATAAAAATAAAAAATCATTTAGTAATTATATATTTTTTTCAGTGCTTTCCTTGCACATCTTGTTTCCCCCTGTAGTTTTATTTTATCCGAAATCAATCCCCAACTTGCTTTTTTGAAACACAAACATTCCAATTCATACATTTTATTTTGTTAACCATTCTTTATTTGGTATTTTGTTAAATGGCTGTTTTCCTGTAGTTAAACCCTCATCTTTGTCCAGCAGAGCCTGTGTGATACTGTACATCTGTCTGCTAATTCTGCTGGATGAGTGTCTTGGGCAGCACTGGTGTTGGTTTGGCTGGTGAAGGGTATAAGAGAGGCAGTCTCTGGCACACAGCTTAATGACTGGAGCTCTTCCCTTTCCAGGTGCCAGTTTATACACATCCACCAGCACTCAACAGCTGCTAATGAAGGCCAGCCCACTCGCCAGCAGGGGGAAATGTCTTTTCTTTTTCTATTTTTGTACTAGAGATGCACCAATCGAACGTCCGAAATCTGAATCTGCTGTTTTTTTTTGTTTGTTTTAGTTTTGCTCCAAATCTGCAATTACCAACCAGACTTTTTGTATTTGTTTTAATTTGGCTGTTCTAAACTTGGATACAAACTAGGGTTGTGACTGAAATAATGTCCCTGTCAGTTAATTGTATTATCGGGGGAGGGGCACTTTAAAAGATCTTAAACATGTTACATTTAATTACTTTCACTCTTGACCTTATTCTACACGTACAAGCGGCAGCAGCCATTGGAATTTTTTTGGCTCAAGACTTCAGGTCCCATTCACTTCCATTAATTTTTAGACGTTAAAAATAGCTCGTTATGCTGCTTGATGTTGCAAACTAATATTTTCTTATGATATTCTTATTTTTATGTATAGTCCTGAATACACTTGTTTGTAGAGCAAGTAGGTTGACCGTTTATTGTTGCTAGTCATTTCTCCCTTAGGCAACTTAATCGCAAAACAGAGCACACTTCCACATCCCAGAATAAGCTCAATAGAATTAGTGACAATTTGACACCAAATTGCTTGTATCAACAACAACAACAAAAGAGTACAATGCACTGTAAAAATAATTATTGCTGCCTAATTTTTTTTATTTATTTATAATCATCTCAATTTACATCAGTCAACCTGATTAAAAATATTAAGTTAAACTTTGTATAACTGAAAAAAAGTTAGTTGAAACCTGATCAACTGATTAATATTAAAGTAACAAAAACATTTTGTCATATTTTTTTCACAGTGTGACAATCTTACTTATATTACCATGTCTTTTTAAACTAATTGAATTGTTTATTATTATTTATTTTGGTATTTATTTTCAACACCGACAAACTGCAAACACTGCAATGAATTTGTGCAAAGTGTGCGTGTAAACAGAGCAATAAAAGCACATTTATAACAGCAGGCATGTGGGGAAAACAAGATATCCTGCTTTAACTGTGACAAATGTAACCAATTTAACTAAAAACAGATTTGTTCATTCCATAATTCTGCAACGTTTTAACATAGAATAGAAAAGTGTATGAGTAAGACTTGGTAAGAGGGTAAGGTTTTGTGTTTATGCAGTTGTTAAAACTCAAAGTATACATCTCAAAGTAAAAAAAAAAAAAAAAAAGATTAGTAGTATTAGATTTATGTTAGATTAATATTTTTATATCTCAAAGTAACAAAGGAAATGCAAAATATATAATATTTTGAAATCTGTCTATCTTTAAAAATATAAATAGACATTTTGAAACCAAAATCAGCTAGGTTGATTGTGTAAACAACAAAAAAAACCCAAATTGACCAAGAATGGCCAATTGCTAGTTTGCACACCCTGTACCCATGAAGATCCACCACTGGAGAACACCACTGCTGGTCTGGTGTTGTTGTTGTTGTTGTTGTTGTTGTCAGTTGCGCTTCACGGGTGGAGTGACTGGAAACGATGCTTTGATATTGATTTAATTAAGGGGGGGTGAACACTGGTACTTTGTATTGATTTGGGCGCTGAAGGCAGTCTGTAGGCGTGGAGGTGCGAGCCGCAGTGTGAAGCACTCTTGATTAGCACTCGAGCGCAGGCTGAGCATCTCCTGTTTGTCAGGAATAAACCCCACTCTGGATTTAGAGAGGCTTTAGGCAATTGTGTATGTTGTGTTTATGGCTTTGAGGCAGGATGTTGGTTTGATTTGTATATGATCCCTTTGCTGGTTTTTATGTAGTTGGTTTTAATGCATTGTTTTTTTTATTTTATTTGATTAGTCTGAACAGTGATATGTTGTAGTGAACATTTTGATATATTTTTCATTCAGATTTTATTTGATAGTATTTTTTGCTTTGTTTTGTTTGTGTTATTTGTTTAGTTCAGTTTGTCCTCATGATATTTCTGAAGTAAACTTCATTTTGAGCTAGAGAGGGAATTTCTTGTAGTGTAACAAATAGCATTTTTGAAAAATACGTTTAAAAAATAAATAAATATTGACCCTTGATGAGGCCTCTTCGCCATAATCTTCGCTCTTAAATGGGCAGGAACCAAAAAGTTGCTCTGCACTTCTCCAAGGCATTATGCTTGGTATATTTGGAAACTCGCAATCAAAACAGAGTCCGGGTCTCACACACAGCCACAGATGCTGCCCTGCCCTCTCTTCGCAGTGCCTGGGAAATCAAAGAACTGTAATTTCACATATCCCCTGATTACTGCACCACTGCTGAGCCTCTCTATACCAGACCATGCCACAGCACTGAGATTGCATACTGTCTATTTCTGAGTCTATGTGCATGTTTTCATCATGTTTCTGTGCAGAGCAAGGGCTTTTAGGATGCATCCACATGTACGTAGGTATTTTTATAAAGCCGAGTTTTTAAAAAAAAAATCTTCGTCCACATGAAAACAACAAAACTCACTGTGATGCATATCAAATGCACGCCAAACCAACAGTTGGTGATAATTACACCTTTATGCTGGGTTTACACCGAATTAACTATTTTTGCAAGTATTTTAATAAGCCATAAGCAAAATTACTTTTTTAAATAATGAAAAAAAAAGTTTAAGTACAGGGAATTAAGTTTTTCGCAAGTAAATTACATACAAGTCAATACAAACATAAGAACAGCAGCGAAATACAGTCCAGCGGTCAAATAATGCGGAATATGCTATACGTTTGCGGCAGATGTCCAAAATGTGCATTTGTTGTAGTCTCAGCCATGTTGGCCAATCAGAAAGGAGAAAATGGTGAACATGCTGGCGTCATGAAGCAAAAACTCTGGCTACAGTGTGGTCATGTGCACACACTAAAACCAGAGTTTTGGAAATTGTTGACCCTGGCTGGAGTTTTTAGGAAAAAAGTTTCGGTTTCAGTCACTCTGTTTCAGTTACTGTTTTTGTGTGGACAATCAGCGAAACAACAGTGTAGAAAAAAAAGTGCTTTTTTA
The DNA here is from genome assembly GCA_903798125.1 of Danio choprae. Lineage (NCBI taxonomy): Eukaryota > Metazoa > Chordata > Actinopteri > Cypriniformes > Danionidae > Danio > Danio choprae. The sequence continues at coordinate 6,161,715 of CAIGQW010000596.1, forward strand.
TTTAATTTAATTTAATCTATTATTATTATTTTTTTTTTTTTCGTAATTTAGATGCGGTTAATTCATTATTACAGTGTAGTATTCTTATTGTATGTTTTTCTTTGTCTTTGTCTTAGTGTTGTGATTACAATGGGATGTTGTATTTGTCTTAAAAGTGAAATAAGAATAACAGCAGCCCTGGTAGTCTATTGATCCTTATAATCTTACCAATAGGCTTAGTTTTATTTATGCAAAATGTAATAATAGTTAGTTTTTTTTTAAAATAGCTCTTATATCCAGTGTTGTGTTTGTATTTCCGATTAATTATGTAGCACCGTTGTCATGTGAGACACGACATTTCATTTCTCTGTACGTCCACACATGTTGCGAAATGACAAAGCTCAACTTGAACTAACCTTTTCTCTTTTTTTTGTATTAGTAAATGTTTAAATGGGACTTATTGTGTGCAGATTGTGCTGAATTCACCAACATCCCTTGATTTATGCATGTCAGCGGTGGCTGAACTTCTGTTTAATGTGCTGATTTTGGAGACAACCATATTAGTATTGTCTTATTCCTTTTAGTCTCCTTCCCTCAAGGAATGGATTCGTGGAATAATATTGCAGTAGGGTTGATATTAGCTCTAATCACTCTTCTGCATTTGCATATGCTGTGCTTTCAGCTACAGCCACGGCAGCACAGTTAAACACATTTCAGCAAGGAATTGATGATTTTCTGTGCTGTTGCTGAGGAGATTTGGTACGTTATTCGGTCTCTAAGAAGGTTCTTAAGGCGTTACTAGGTGGCTGCTAAAAACAACAAAACAGCCAATGTGATTTACAATGAGATATTATGCATATAAAAAAAAAATTATTCTATAAACTGCTGATAACATTTCTTTGACATTTCATTTACACACACCAAAAAAAACTAATTTAAAATGAGCTAAAACAACAATTATTGCGGTTTTTTGGGTTTTTTTTGGGGACAACTTAATTCTTTTATGTTCAATTCACTTACATTTGTAAAAATGATTAAGTTGACTTAATTTGTGTTGGGACAACATGGAGAAATTCTGTGGACACCAGTTCCTTTTGCGAAAAATAAATGTCATGTTTATATATCATTTTAGACAACGCAATACCCATGTTTCATTTTAAAAGACTTTAAAATAAATTATTTTTGATCACAACTAATGATTTTTTTTGTTTTTGTTTGGAAGCAATGTTAATGTTTTCAGACCTTTTATAGAATAAAACAAATGTGAACATTTTACTCGAACTCATGCCTAATAAATACAGAGAATCTGAAGGTGGTTTTGGGGTATGGTAAGGCCTTATATTAGGCAGGTTTTACAGTATAAAACGCATTATGCCTATGTAGTGTCCTCATAAATCACCCAAAGCATTATATATATATATTATGTATCATTCTATATTCCTACATCTGCCATTATAGTCTTTAGATATGGCATTTTCATATATACAAATGTCAGTGTTCAGTTTTCAGCAAGTCTGATTTTTATTAAAAATAATAGCATGCCTCTTGTCAACAAGGATGATGTAGCATCAGCAACGTGGGCTGCATTTATTTCAAATCTCTAACCTCGCTATGAGCCATAATAACAGTGACGCTCGCCTTAGCAAACACAATTAATTACAGGCTGCGCAGAAGCAATGAACATGATATTTGTTGAAATCCTCTCCGCGTCTCTGAGGGATCGACCTTGTTCTCTGCGGATTTCTCCCTCTCTCTATCTCCCTTTCTCCAGATGTTGTTTTCGGATGGTGTAAAATGCTCAGAAACGTGGATTGTGGGTAACGTGAAGGTGGCGTGGAAGTGGATGCCATTATGGTAGATGCATTTTTCCAATTCTAATAGACGCAGGTGTTGGATTATTTATAGTGTTTTCACCAGCCACGAATGTAGAAATAGCATTCATCGTTTATAGCTTGCAATGTCAACACGGTGCATCATATATGAAACATGAATCATCCACGCACATGTCTTTTTTTTTATTATGCTACAGATTATATTGCTTCTAAAATAAAATAAAACGGATGTCAAAATGTCAAAAAGGGGTCATGTTTTTAAACATGTTTATGTTCATATTTAGACAACACAATGCCAGTATTGTAACTTCAGGACAGTTAAGAAATCAGTTTTGGGTGGAATAAGCTCGACATGTGATAATTGACTACATGGCTGACTTCCATTAATACTAGGGCTGTCAGAAGTGTTGACTTCGGTACCAATTAGTATACAGAAATATTTGAGTGCTGATTGGCCATTGTGTTCACATGCTCAGATATGACTGGGATTGGCCATAAAGGTCATCGTTTTTTTTTTTTTTTTTTTTTTCCCTCTTCACCGTTGTAAAACGATGACCTTTATGGCCAATCACAGTCATATCTGTTGAGTACGTGAACACAATGACCAATCAGAAGTCTTTAAGAACATGCTCAAATATTAACGGGAAATTGACTTTTTTTTATTTAGCTAACGAAGTCGATACTTTTGACAACCCTAATTTATACTAACATGTCCTGAATAACCTTGAATTACACTCATTATAAGACAACTCACTTTTCAAAGTGTACCTTGTGGGGAAAATGCTTTTTAAAGACCACCATTTTAAATAAAATGCTTTAATTTGAAAAATACTTCGTATTGCATACCAATATATAAACAGCAATTATTACGGTTACCATTAAAGATGACTTGTTGTTTCTTTCCTTTTACTTTCTTTTGTGCAGAACAATTTGCAATTTGTACATGAATTTATACCTAAACAATGTGTGTAACCACAAAATATCCTGAAACAGAACATCTCTGTTTTATAACAGATAGCAAATGATGTTAATGTAAGCAAATGATGCATCAATGTTAAACAGCATATAAGTCACATTTGGCTACTTATTTTGCTAATTGTAGTCAGTGATCTCAATAAACCGACACAAACTTTAAAGTCTTCCAAAAACAAAACAAAATAAAATGCTCAGTGTGCTGGGAACAGCAAATAATCATATTTTAAGTCAGTATTTTCATATTATTAGAACATCTAAACAAACACAGGTCATATATTGCAAATAGTGTAGGCAAGAGGAACTGGTTTCTGTTATTTCCTAAAACTGACACTTCAAAACTTTTTATAAGGAGTTTTTAAGAATCCATATGAATCGTGGTTTTTTTTTTTTTTTTTTTTTTTTTTAAAGAAACATAATTACTTTGTGATGAACCGATTTAAATTTGATTTATTCGTTAACATCGACCGGCGATCGTAAACAATCTCATCACATAAAGCTACAATGTTTCAGATTCCATCACCAATTCTAAATGCTGTAAACATTGTTCTTGATCAGTTTGTCCAAGAATAAAAGCCTAAAATGCTATTTTCCTCTCATAAACAAGTGTTTCTCAATCTCAGTCTTTGCACCCTCTGAATATTTCACATGTATCTGTTATTTAACGCTGTTATTCAGATAACTAGTATGTTAGAAAAGTGCTTCATGCATGGACTGTCTTCCGATTGTATCCCTACCTGAACATCAGATATCTATTTATTTCACAAGAGAAATGTGAATTCGCATATCACTTATCACATATCATTAAGATAAGATAAAATAGAATTGGACTTCTCACACAAGATACACAAATTACGCTTTATACACAATTATTTTTAATTACACATATTTACACTTCATCAACATAAATGACCTGAGAAACAGTTATCCATATGGCACCAAAATGTATGCACGTGAAATTTAATTTACATACTTAGAGATTTACGTTTATTTATATTGCACTAGATAGTTGCATATGTTGCACTTTCCCATATTGCACATAGAATGACAGATATTGCACAAGATTTACACACATTGCAGAACATAATTCTCCCGAAATAGCATTTGAATGAAACCTATACACTCCCTTTAAAGTGGAATCATGGCAGGAATACTCTGTGGAGTCCAACAAATAGATTTGAAGTGATAAAAGAAGCATGTGAAATGTGCAGAGTGAGATGCAAGCACCTGAAATGAGACATATTATTATTCATATTAATATTATTGATAAAATGTCACTGTTATAAAGCAATCAGATGTCTTTTGAAACTTTAATTGAACAGCTAAATTCATGATGTTGTTTTTTTTCTCTTTATAAATGTTTTGAACATTCATTTTGAAGATATATATATTTATGTTCCAAATATGAGTGAAATTATTTAGAAAGACACAAGAACGAATAAAGAGTATTCAAATTTTGGGATGAGCCAACTGTTTAAATGGGAAGTAATAATTCAGTTCAGTAAGATGACCCTGATGTGAGATGATGGTTTGGCGATTAAACATTTGCATTTTCAAAGAGTCCTTGACCGCTTTGCTCATTCTGTTATCTGAATAGAAAACGTTTCATCTCATAGTCGACTCTGTCAGGCTCGTGTCCTCTATAACTCTCAATCGTCCCTCATCAGGGCACGAGGTGAGTCCAAATCCACAGACGTTCATATTCAGCTCATGATAATTAACATAACACACTGACTGCTAGCTAACTGCGTGATGAAAACCATCTCTCTCTTTCTCACACACACACAGTCATGGGAGTGCTGCAGATTTACAGTAGGCGCTGTAGAATCTGACCCTGCCGTAATTAAAGCTGAATCCTTCATTATATCCTCCAGTATATCAGCCAAGGAGGACGTAATGAAGCATACAGGGAACCAACACCTGAACCCGCACCATATGGACCACTGCAGGTCTTGTTAGCGTTCGTCTAGATCAAAAACACATTAGCAGCCATTCGTTTTGTTTTTTTTAAGTCTGCAAAGTCCCCCGAAGAGTTTTATTAAGTTGGTGGTTAACATTAAAAGTACTGTGATTGTAGTGGTTTTTAGCCCCATAAGTTAGCATTGTGTTCACTGAAGCAAATGCCATTTCATGTACTTGTTTTGCTATATTTAAATGTTAATATTAAAGTTTTTTTGTGGTAAAATTACAGTATCTAATGTACTTAAAGGTGATGTATGCAAGTTTGGACTGTTTTAAAGCGTAAAAATATCGTAATATATTTGCAGATATTTAAGAGACGAACATAAAATAACGCCAAAGTCAGACGCCAAACATGCCTGCAGTACTTAGTTCAACCACTGGGTTTTAAAGCGATAGTTCCCTCAAAAATTACAATTACTGTACTGTGCCTTCACTTGTTACAAACAAATTTTGATGTTGAGAGGAATGTTGATGAGTAGCCATTTCCTATTATAGATGATGGTGGTGATATTAAATAATGATGAGGAATAGTTTAGTACTACAATTGTAAAAATCTTGATTCTGATTGAAGATAACGGGGGCACATGAATAAAAAAAAGTATAATTATCATTTATACTAAACCCTAAAACATTGCATGATTGCTATTACTTCAGTATCATTTGGTATAAATTAAGAAACAATTCCCACTATTAACTAATGCCTTATTATCTGCCTATTATTGATGTATTGTTTTATAGTACTTATAAAGTATGGTCTTATTCTGCATCCCTAATCCCACCAAATACCTAAGCCCAATTACTACCTTACTACTAATAAGGAGCTAATTAGTAGTTTGAGCTAAAAGCTTAGTTAATTGTTTGTTAGTAGTGTGAATTTTTTGGTAATATTGAGAATTGTATCTTAAGGTGTGACCAAAATATGAATGAATATTTATTTACATTTATTCCCTCAGTTATTAATTCTAAAGAAAAGTTCATGGTGGCACAATATTTTTGTCTTAAACTGTAATTGTTCATCTTCTTAACCATTTTGCTGTGAGAATTGAAAGAGACAGATACTGCTGTTTATTTTCCCTCTTGTCGTTCCTGGTCTCATTTTTTAAAGTGCTTATTTATTTATTTTTAATGGAACACAAAAGGAATATTTTTTTTTTATTCTTGCGCTTTATTTTATTCTTTTGAAGCCAAGAGTTTTGTGTGGCAAATACATTTGCATTATTCATGTAGCAGATGCTTTTTATCCAAAGCGACTTACAAATGAGCAATACAAGAGTTTCATCATAAAGAGGCAAATAAACACGAGAGCTCTTAAAGCAAAGTTTCAGATGCATCTAGAACAGTGCAAGCTAGAACAGAGAGGGATTAAACAAAAGTGAAAGCGCAGGTTTATTTATTCATTCGTTCCTGCAGGTTGCAGTCAAGTGCTCATTTTGGTGATGAGTTTTATCTTTTGAGTATCATTAGGGATTTGGTGTTTCAGATGGGTTTGTGGAAATTATTCCACCAGCAAGGAACAGTGGAAACAAATGTTCTGGAAAGCAATTTTCGGCCTTTTCTATGTCATGCTTACAGAACAGCTTCAATCTTTTTACCAACGTTTTCCACCCAAATGTCGAAGAGTTAATTAGTTATTCACTGACAATCTTGCTGCAGTTTTCACACCATAATTGCCGCCTTCCATTAGTGACATTAAACATCATTAGTTGTCATGTTTTGTCACCTGACAGAGCGTGAAACCTGATTTCCGCAACTCTATTTGATTTGAGAGCAACAGCAGAGGTTTTTTCAGCGATTCATCTTCACAGTTTGATTTAAAAATAACAGCATGGGGTTTTAAAACCGACATGAGCGTAATTAAATAATGTTCATTTGGAGCAAATTATCCCTTCAACAGAGTTTGGAGTGAGGTTTGTATTCTTTGACATGTATTATAAGCCAGTGCATTCATGTTAATTAGAATCCATTGTCTATAATAGAGACTTTTTCTCTGCCCGGTCCATGCGTTCTAATTGAGTGCCTCTTGGATTAATTGGGTTAAATGTGCCGCCTCCATTAAACCTTTATAACGCGTACGGAGGACACCCCTCCTCTCCTTATTTATTATTTAGAGGCCTCTCGCAGTGCTGGAAGTGGGGCATGGATGAACGAATTAGGGGAAACACACCCACTGCCCTGCTGCCTGGGAAGAAAATGCAAAAACTTTTTTAAAATTAGTTTAATAAATCAAGGCTGCACGTTCAGCTGTCATCTGACACGCTACTCTAGCCACGGTAACACCCCCCACCCCCCCTAACTTCTCAAAAACTGCTGCCTCTTCAAAACGCTGCTAATATCTCTACTGTGTGAGGATCAGCTGAGAAGTGTGTGTGTGTGTGTGTGTGTGTTAGCATTTACAAGCAGTCTTCCCATATGTGCTAATTAACCATTTAGCAGGATGGTGCGTTAGCCTATTAAATAGGCCATGTAAGCCACACCCCTTTTTGGAAATCCGCCATTAAATACCCCCTGCACCCCTCACACGTACACAAACATACGTTCGTGCGCTGTTTGAGTTGGCATCATGCTAATTAGCCGCTTGTAGGCTTACGGCTGCTTGGACGTACTGTAGATTTATGTTCACGCTCTCTCCTTTATCCCGGTTTCTCATTTAATTCATGCAAATATTCCAACGCTGCCGAACAATTATCATAATAAGCGCAGTGACGTCAGAGGAGGGGGGTGAAAATGAGCCGCTTAAGACGGGCCCATTAGTTAGCTTATTTTAACAGCTTTCCTGGAGGGATGTTTGGTGATTGTCGCACATTACAGCTCTTGCTTTTTTTTTTTTTTCTCCGACAACATTCATGCTTGACTGTGAGACCGTTTTGTCACATTTCCGTACCCCAGCAAACCCCACACCTCAGCGATTACACTGATTGCTCTGTTGTTGAGAGGAATGAACAGCTGCTAGAGAACGGTGGGGGTGGGGGGGGTGAGTATATATCTGTAGTGGACATTCTCATTAAAAGGGCCTTTCGAGTCGTTTTGATATATTAAAACCTTACTGGCCTTTGGTTGATTTGAGAGCTGGCTTGGGTCACACATTCCTCCCCTTAAGCAGCATCTAGTGCGCTGGAGCAGCAAGGATTTGTGAGTCTTAATCCAATACTGTTCCCATATTTGCAACAGACCCCGGGCCTGACAAAAACTCAATTGACGTGGGTTGTCAACAAATTAGTGTACTTTAGTAGCTGCCGTTTGGGTAAGCAAGGGAAATATTATGCTCTATATACTTTAGGTTAACTAGGCAAGTCATTGGACAACAGTGGTTTGTTCTGAAGCCAATTAAAAAAATCTTAATGGGGTTACTAATATTGAATTTTTTTCCCCCCAAACTAAAAGTAATAAAACTTTCTCCAGGAGAAAAAACGGGAAATATTTGAAAAATAATTCAAATACCACGTTAAGGCTAATAATTTTGTCTTTAACTATGTATGCATGTATACATTATTTTTATTTCTTCAAACTAAGAATACTTTGATATGATTTTTGTTTCATTAGATCATTTGGATTTATGGGATTAATTGGAAATAAACATGCAGCTAACGAAGCCCTACAGTTGAAAACAATAATTTAAAGTTCCTGATGTCTGATGTCAAACCTACTTTGAATCTGTACATTGTGAAATGGCAAATAAAATGAGATTAATGTCCAAATAACAAATTGTATAAAGTGGATCCATTAGTAAATTAAAGAAATAACTACCATTTAGAAAATAAACACGGCAGGGTTGTACATGCAAGATGTACAATTGGCCACTCTAGACTTACCCACTCATATGTATTGAAAGAGGAGGAGAAACCAATTTGTGACTTGTGTAAAACATTTTGACCATAAAACATATTTTAATAGTATGTATATATTTGTAACTATATTAGAGAATGTTTTTATGATAATGAAATGATGATATCATGTTTTGTCAGTGTATTGTCATCTGTAATTTTTTGTACAATGCTTGTTTATTAACTCTTGTGTGCTGTTGGGATTGTTTTTTCTCGGGGGATTTTTTTGTCTTAAAATGGAATTATGTTTGGTGGCAAAATCTTACTTTGACCAATATTTTGCGAAAATGCTTTGATTTTTATTTATTTTTTTAAACAATACACTCTGGGCAAATTTACTACCCTTTTGTTATGTTAGTGGCTGGTTTTGCACATTGACTTCCATTATAATTACATTTTTTTTAACTGCAAAGCCATGGCACTATATTATCATGTATTCTTTATTGTTGGTGCTTTTCCCTGTTGGACAGAGGTAAAATTTGCAATTGTTGCTGTTGATCATTGGTTGCAGTCCAAAAAAAGCTTAGTTTCTGGCTTTGGAGTTACGTGGAGTATAGTATGTGTGAGTGTGTCATTATAAAAAGTTTTTATGATGGAAGTCAAAAAGAGCTCCTAACATAATGAAAGGGTAGTAAATGTGAACAATACACAAGGGTTGAGAAATGTTTGTAAATGATGTATTGATTATGTTGCCATGAATATAGCCAATGCTACTGATATAGCATTAAAATCTAAATACATGAAGAAATAAATATCCAATATTTTTGTCCTGCAGGTACTAAGCTGGAGAACCTGATGGAGAGCATGCGAGGAGAGATTGCAGCCCAGCCTCCAGTGGAAGGATCCTTTGCCCCGCGCAGAGGGGAGTTCTGCATTGCAAAGTTTGCTGACGGAGAATGGTAAGAGGAAGAAGAAAAAAAGAAGGTTTTCTAATGGCGTCTGCAGTAAAAGCTGAGTTTCCTGGAATAAACCGGGAGCTTTTCATTTATTAATATCTTTTAATAAATAAGTCTAATGAAATATTTGTCAGAGCTGCTGTGCAGGATGTTCTGGTATGGTTTTGCTGATGTGGCGAGTGTGGGCTGCAGGTGAATTGATGGTTCATGTAAGCTAGACTTATCTTTATGTTGGATGGCTGTATAAATTGTGGTTATTGAAAGATATTTAGTCATGAAAACAGTTGGGGGGGGGGGGGGGGTTAATGGGATTAGGTATCAAAATAATTACAGAATGAAAAGAATGATAATAAAAATATTTGTTTTGAAATTAGCTTAAGATTGCATTTGGGTTCATTTTTGTTTAATTCATATTTAATGAGGAGTTCAAGTGAGTGTTAGATGACTGCTATTATTATACATAATTCATATTGGCATGATATAATAATGAGAAATTATAGAGATGGTTCACCCAAAAACGAAAATTCTGTCATTTACTTAACCTGCACTTGTTCAAAATTTATTTGAGTTTATTTCTTCTGTTGAACACAAAAGAAGATATTTTAAAGAATGTCTGTTGCTTGCACCCATTGACTTCCATAGTAGGGAAAAACTACAATAGAAGTTGATGGGTGCAAGCAACAGACATTTTTCAACCGAAGAAAGAAACTCATAAAGCTTTAAAACCACATGAGGGCAATAAATGATGAGGTAATTTTCATTTTTGGGTGAACTGTCCCTTTAAGGAAAAAAAACTGTTATAGTGGCAATATTATGCATGTCAATAGCTGATACAAAAGATATGAATCAACCCAACTCATTTTTTTTTTTTTTTTCATTAAATTTTCATGAAATCATTTATCAATGTAAAAAACCTTTTGCCGAAAGTAAAGGACCCATTAGTGTCAACAGTTCATGGTGGAACCATGCCAATAAAGAAACCTTTCTTAATTTCTAAGATGGTAGTATATTCAAAAAATGTCATTTGTTTATTAAAATGGTGGATGAAAAGTAACCAGATTATCTACTACTTTGGAAAAGACTACATTTTTCTTTCCTTTTCCGATCAGAAGTTGCTGATCCTAAAAACATGCAAACAGGGTGTGAGTAGTTTTGTGCTTGTCCACATTCAAACACGTTCAGAAGCAGTCAAAAATGAATGAATACTCAAAAGTCCACTCTCTACTCTTTTCTTATCTTTTTTTTTTACTCATTTAATGTATACTATACATATTCATTCAATTGTATTTCGCTTTGTTATTTTACTTGCCCCCACTGGCAGATCATTTAACTTGTTTTAAGGGAAAAACTCACTTAATTTTGACAGACTTTTCTGAAAGCTAAACAATATTTCTACTTGTCTAGAAAATGTTCCTTGATTTTGAGAATTTGAAGATATTTGGACTAGAAACAAGACACTTTTTTGCAGTGAACCACTGTAAACAGCCTGTGATTACGGAGGAGGCATTAGTTTCTAAGAAGGTGACTAGTAAATAAGGCTTATAAGCAGAAAGGCCCCATTTACTAGCCTTCAAATGGATTGCTTTAACCTCATATTCACTGCTGAAACAATTTTATAGTCAACCTTCTGTCAGTCAGGGCTATTTTTTGGTTAGCTTACATTTTTTAAATCAGTAATCTGGCCTAGATTGCAGGACCTTGGACTGCTCTAATGAGTTCTTTGTCCTTTAGGGAGTCTGGAAGCTTCTATTGTCCTCTTGTAGACTCTGAACAGGCTGCATCCTCAGTGGGACAACTCATTATTCAAGCATCTGCTGGTGTTTTTGTTGAGGCCGTCTCGCACTTTTAAAAAGTCGTCCGAGCTCCTCCCAACAACATTCCTATGAATCGCTCCTTTAATTGTTTACAAGTTTTTTCCCTTTGTAGTTCAGTGCCTCTGAGAAGTGGCTTCTTGTTTCCCAAGCATGTTGTCATGTTGGCTCTTTCTCGATATGCCAATCAGCTCCTGGGGTTGTGTTTTCCCACAATGCACCAAGACACTGTCATTTTATAGACCGAGAGCTCATTAAAGAGACCAAATCAGTCATACAGATGTTTTTGAGAGCGGGGGTCCCTGGATCAGCCGGTGGTTTTGGTTTGATTGAGATGTTTTAGCTTAAGTAGATGGTCTGTAGTGGGCAGGGGGTCTCGAGTGGGTCGGGATGTCTCAGTTTGATTAGATGAGAATGGAAACTGTTCTTTCACTACTTCTCTTGTGTTTGAGGTGTCATGCAGAGCTTTGAACTGCTCTTTATGAATACGAGAGGCTGCTTGGAGCGTGAGGTTATGAATGCAAGATTAGCTTTCATCACTGACCCATACAAATCCTGTACTGTATAGTAAGGGGCAAAAAATATATATTTTTATGCAGTTTTTAAGTGGGATTTTTTTTAAAATCTATTCAGATTCGATGATTTCTGCTAAGCTAAAACTGTTTCAGACCTGTAGATTGGCTGAATGGATTAAAAAAATGATTTCTTTAAACAAAAATTAAAAAAAAAAAAGTGCTCATTGTGGTTTTATCTATCCTTTTTGGACCAGAAAATAGGTGGATACCAAAGTTTTGCTTGGTGCGAAAATCAAATTCTTCCTTTTCAGAAGTTCTACATTCTGTTGTCCAGTGTTTGTGGATAAACTGTTCTCATCAAATCAGCAGTGAAATTGAAACCCTTGTTCTGTCTCTCTCTCATAGGTACAGAGCTCGTGTCGAGAGAGTGGAATCTCCAGCAAAGGTTCACGTGTTCTACATCGACTATGGAAACGTGAGTATCTGCTTGCGTAATCTGCATGTAGTGCTGTGTCTCTTTAGAAAGCCGCTGACTGATGAATGTTCAGAATTGTTTCAAATACTGCATGTGCTTTCAAAAGCCAGCTCTGAATCCATCACTCAAAGTGCCACATGTGTGCAAAACAATTCCTTTCCATAACATCACAGCCAAATCTGCTAAATAATTGTGTTTTTGCTAGGAAAACGATGTTAGTATGTTTAAAAAGCAGCTTGAGTGATTCAGTACCCGGCATGCTTTGCTGTTTTTCTGCCCGGGGCAGAATGCTTCAGGTCGGCACAAGAGAAAAGATCCAGGTGGTCATGTGATTGAGTACGTCTCACACAACGGGCTTTCTCTATCAGATTATGCTTCTTTTTTTTTGTTCTCTTTACAGACACTCTTTTATTCTCTTTGCTTACATTTTCTTTGTTCTGTTGATTTTAACCTCTACTACAAGAGCATTGGTGTAATATCAATGTTTATTTCCTTTTTACATTGTCTTCAGGGATAGCTTTTTCTGTGAGATGTCTGTAGCTTAATGCATTTCCTTGATGTATATGGAACAATTTAGATTTCATATAAAAAGACCATCTAGGAACAAACGGTAAACAAAGTAGCAGATTTTGAAAGCGGACCATAGTTTTTCAATAAGCAATAAAGAATTAAAACTCTTAAGCTTAACTTTCTTGTATCAATTTAGCACTAACAAATATTTGCTCAAGGGGTCAAATATGCCAACTTTATATCAAAATTATCGCTTCTCAAAATCGCAAGTTTTAGACTTGTAATTGTGAATTGACAACTTGCTAGATTGAATTGTTTAAAGACTAGTTAACTTACAATTGTGAGCTTAATTGTTCTGAATAGCTTGTATAGTTTTATATTTTGTTGTTTTATTGTATATTATTACACGGCTCTCTGTAATACCTTATTCTGATTGGTCATTTGTGACGTTCCAAGGTATGTTTTTCTCCGATATTAAACTCTGAAATTAATAACACTGGAACATCTGGGTACAATGAATCATCTTTCATTGAATACATTCATGTATGTGTGTATATATATATATATATATATATATATATATATATGATTATTTGTTATATGTATATATATATAT
>CAIGQW010000596.1:6175503-6194664 GCA_903798125.1 Danio choprae
TTTTTTTTTAATTAACTTATTTTTGAGGTTTTCTTAATTATTAATGTTGTTGTTAAATATTTGTTACTGGTGAGAGCCATTCATAATCATTGACGTTACTAATCTTGATTCTAAGAAGTATTTGGCTTATTATTTTGGTACATTTAGAATAAAAGAACAATAATACAAAGTTTTTGATTAATCATGATTTATTTGTGAAAATAAATATGCACATTTCACACAAAAATCACACATTTAGTGAACAAGACCCAAGGCTTTATCTGCTTGTGAGTCCATTAACCAAAGACATCTCTAAAAGATCTAAACCTTTATAAAAAAAAAAAACTAAAACATAATGCAATAACATTAGATTTCCAAACACTGAGATCTGCCACGTGCATGAAGATGTGTGCGTTCCAGCTTCTCGTCCTTTAAAGAATTGCTGCAAAACCCCCCGCAAAGAACAAACCAGTCCTTTCTCTGTGTACTTTCATCTGTCTTCTGTCTGTTTTTTCCCCATTTTCCACTCTCGCTCTCCGCCTGCATTTCTCACTCTCAAAGCCGAAACAATCATTTTGCACTGTCTCAATACTAACCAGCCTCTTTAGCCCGCTGCATTCACATGTTCTCCAGTAAAGACGCATGACCACAAGCGCTCGACTGCGACCCGACAGAGAGCGAATCATCTCTCCGGTATTGTGTTTGCAGGCTTTGAGTGTGGCATGTGGAGGAGTGAAGCGTTATCCTTGACTTTAGCTTTTATCTGCCGTGCTGTACTCACACCTCCTCCGTTTAATGAGGACCTTGTACAGGCTTGGTGTATGAAAGAGGTACGAAGTCTGTTTTATAACACAAGAGTGTGACGATGTGTCTCTATTTTGTGCTTTCAGAGAGAGGTTTTATCCTCCACGCGTCTCGCAGCTCTTCCTCCAGCCTTCAGCACGCGTACGCTTCCTCCACAGGCTACAGAGTACGCGTTTGCCTACATTCAGGTCCCGCAGGATGTAAGTTATCGCACAAACACGTCTGCATACATACTTCTTAGTGATTCATCACGCAGAGTGGCCTTCAAACGGCTCCTATAGGACACACTCGTAGCTAGAATCGTATCCAGGTTATAAAAGACAGGAGTTATGAGTCACGTCATGATGGTTTCGAATATGACACAATGTGTCACAGATATTAGTTTTTTTTTCTGTGGAGTATGCTAATATCTTGCAGTGGGACGTTGCATTCCAGAATGCTAAATAAACTGGTAATCATAAAATATGAATGTATTTGTTCGTGTGTTTGTGTATAGATGCTACATGCTGAATATTTAATACTAACAATTTATAGTTATGTAAATAAGTATTAAACTCTGCGTGAAATCTACATTTACAATGTTTGTTTTGCTAGCTCACAGTGTTATTCTTAAGATGAATAATTAATCTGTGCAAGTTAATTCACTTTAAAAAAAAAACAACTCTATACCAATATCCTTAACCACGCCCCTCTTATCATTAGTTTGCAATGAGAGAATGATGCGCAAGTGAAGCCCCACCCCCTACTAAATATTCAATATCGGTTGGAAGTACGTCAACATAGTGAAATAAATCTCAGCAACTTCCAGTTGATGCAGACTTTAATACTAGATTTACGTTTTTGTATTAATTTAATAACATGCTGAATAATAATTATTACATAATACAATATATTTATATAATTTGCACAAAAATAAGCCTGATAAAAATGTACTTAAATGTTTTTTTTTAATGATCCATTGAAAAATGTTCATGTATTAATACTTGCAAAATAACTAACTGAGGGAAATTTTAAATAATTATGCATATAATGAGGTATTTTACCTTATTATTAATAATAAAATAATATGAATATAATTTGAATCAATAAATACTCATTAACACTTTTATTAGCATTAATCTATTAATATATATTCTAAATATTTAAATCATAATATGATTATTAAATAATACTAGATTTACATTTTTTGTATTAAATTGGTTATATAATATAATTGTTGTGTGCTTTATTACATAAGAATATGTATGATAAAGTTGTGAAAAAAGAATATATATATTTTTTTAAATAATAATACAATCAATTAAATAGGCCATTACATTTCTTTGTAGCTAATGAAATTATAATAAAATATTTAATAAAAATCAATAATTGCGATTATTATTTCTTGGAAAAATAACAGGCAACTCAATGCTGCTTGCCGAAACATCCATGTAATGAGGTCATGTGATGTAGCGATGTTTGCAACTATTATTATATTCCAATTCAAGCCTTAGTTGTGTGTTGTTAAATTGCATGAGAGAAACTTCTCCAGCAGGTCTGCTTGTGTGAGTAGGTGTGTGTTTGTGTGTAGGCGTCTCATCATGTCACCACTATTGATAAGTGACGGTGTCCATCTTTGCAGTGTTCTCTCTCCATCTCTGTGTGTTTTCTGTGGCTCTGACTGGCCTCTGCTTCTCGAACCCCACCATAACGCCCCCCGAGGGGAGCATGCTGGAGGTTGCCATGGAGACTAGCTTGGCTCACTAGAGTGTGTGTGTGTGTCTGAGAGCGCGAAACATCAGATCTGTATCTCACCTTGTGCGTCCAACATTTATGAAACATGGTGTTGGTGTGGAGGTATTTTGATCCGTTGTGTTTGCCAATCTGCATTTATCATTATCGCAGTGCTTGAGTTAAGGGTGATGAATGATAAGTGTGAACGATGGCGTCTGATTGGCACACTGAGGACCTTGGAGTGTCCATCAGTAGCTTGTGTGTGTGTTTGTATTAAGGAAATTAGTAGAAAAGTAGTCTGGTCACGATACTGGAAGTTCTAACTTTGATACAATTCTAAACTTTCTAATTTGAAAAATATTGATGCTCAATACCATTTTCAAATACCACAAAATGGTATATTGCGCATTGGGAAATATTGGTTTTAATTCAGATTGCAATATTTATACGTCTTTTTTTTTCTTTTTCTTTTTTCTTCATTTGGCGGAGTTAAAACCTCAAGCATGTCTCTGCTGGTTCAGTCAGCAGCTAGTTGTTCTGATTTTAACCTAAACTCAAATCAAACCAAGTCTTAACTGGCCAAGCTGAAAAATCGGGAAAACGTCTGTTGTGGTAATTGTTTTGAACCATGTAGCATTCTAAATTTCACTGTTAGTCATTCATGTTGGAATATTAGAGAGGAATTTACTAGCCTAACATGTTTACAGTTAAAATATTATTGAAGAAAAGTAAAAATTCAGAATTAAACAAATGAGCAAACTACCAACAACACAAATACAACATAAAAAAATAGATACACACACTAAAACAGTGCTTAACGTTATACGTCTAACAGTGATTTTTGTCTTTTGTTGTTGATTAATGTTAATGACAACAGCAGTTTGCTGTCAGGTTAGGAAATTCTTCCTCAACTATTTACTTTTAGACTGTACTAACTCTGTTTTAAAGACTTGTATCTTGACATTATTTGACACATTTGGCACTCCATTATAGAAAAAATAATGTAATAGTTATTTTGGTCAATATTTTAATTAAAATTTGTATGTAATTTTTTATTTATATCTGTAAATAAGGTTGCTTTTAGACCTATGCTTTTTATCGTTTATGAAATACTGTAATTGTTAAGCACACAATTGTCTGCAACAACAAAAGTCTGCAACAGGAATATAGTCACTGTCACTTTAAGAGCCAACACTTTACATTTTTTGGATAAAAACATTTTACTGTTTTAAGTGTATGATATTCTGTTTGAAATAAAACAGAATAAAATCAAAGACTTTTATGTTCAAACACAACAAATGATGATTAATGAGGGTGAATAAGTGCCACATTTTGTGCATGTATTTGAACCTTTAGGCACACACCTTAGATGACTTAACATGTCCGTGTTCTCCTCCGTCTTTGAGGTCAATAATACCTTCAATAATAAAAAAAAGTTTAAAAAAAAAAAGTCCCCTGCTAAAAAGGCACTTCACACGATTTACCGGATTTCCACGTGAAATTGGGCTTTGCAAAAGGACAAATGCTGACTGCTGGGAAGTAGGCAGGATATGATACAATAATCGTTGTTCTTTTTTTCATAATGGTTAAATTGAACATTTAATAATGTACCATTTTCACAAGACAATCCTTGAAAGTTTATTTTATTTGATTTTTTTTAAACGTATGAACATTTATATGTATTTATGTATGTATTATATCATCTTTACATCAAATTACAAAATAAACCTATTTGCTGCTTGTGCAAGGCATTTAAAATGCAAAGTGTATGGGCAGGACAGTAAATTTGACATTGGTCTCTCTTCTGGCTGCCATTATCAGT
Organism: Danio choprae; assembly: GCA_903798125.1. Lineage (NCBI taxonomy): Eukaryota > Metazoa > Chordata > Actinopteri > Cypriniformes > Danionidae > Danio > Danio choprae. Next base: position 6,179,822 of record CAIGQW010000596.1, read on the forward strand.
TTCACACAATTTGTGTTTAGGGTATAAATACTGCGCAAAAGCGATATCATATTGTTCCAAATGTTTCAGCATCCATACTTTTGGAAGCAGTAATAGAAAATATATATTTAATTATGTTCCATGATCTGATGATGATCCCGTCCGCAGGAAGATGCTCGGGCCGACGCCGTGGACAGTGTGGTGAGGGACATCCATAACACACAGTGTCTGCTGAATGTGGAGTACAGCGGCAGCGTCTGTCCGCAGGTCACGCTCCAGTTCGCAGACACTAAAGAAGATGTGGGTCTGGGTCTGGTCAAAGAAGGCATGGTCATGGTGGACATCCGGAAAGAGAAGCACCTCCAGAAAATGGTAAGTGTGGAGTCAAGTTCTCAAATAGGGAGTGTGGAGTGACTGGTCAGCTAGTGTTGTCAGGGATTCATCATTATCTTTGTGCCTAAACGTGCAACTTGCAGTTTCACAGCAGGACCTCTGACGGGAGACATTTTGAAATGTTATGAAGCACTGAGCTTTCGTTCTGCCCTTGTTTTTCCCACTGTGATACATCTTGGTTTCACCTGCTTTTTCTCCTTTATTGTTATGTAATGCCTATGCTGTTTCTTGAGCAGCTTTAAATCTCACTGCTTTCATTTGTACCATATTGTCAATGAAAAGGCACTGTCAATCACGCAGGATATGTTAGAGATTATTTTTTTTATTTTTTTAGAGTTGCATGATTTGCCCTAAAATTAATGTATGTTAGTTAGTTAGGTAGTGCTGGACCCCAACATAGATAATAAATCAGCTGCTATGTAATTATTCCTATTAATTACTTCTAAAGCATGCTCAAATTGTATATTGTCATAATAATAATAAAAAATATTATTATTAGTAGTAGCATAATAATAATAATGATGATGATGATGATGATGATAATAGTTGCTGTTATCATTAAAAAGCTATTATGATTATTATTCACTGTGAAAATAACTTCAGATCTTAGTCTGTCACAAGTTATTATATTACGTAATAATAATAGTAATGACAATGTCAATGACAGTAATAATATGCATATTAGTATTAGTACTGCTTCTATATTGCCATATATTGCTATATAAAAATCTGCACAGTAGAGGTATTATTAATGATAATAATAACACTAAATTAGTAGTGGTAGTATAATAATTGTTGTTGTTGTTGTTGTTGTTATTAATAAGATAATTTGATTATTATTGGCTGTGAAATTATTTTCAAGTCTTAGTCTATCAACAGTTATTATATTACGTAATGATTATAATAGCAATACAAAAAAATAATAGTAATAGTAATAGCAGTGTCAATGACAGTAATATGCATATTATATTATATGTACTGCCCCTATATTGTCATATATATTGTTATTTAATGATCTGCAAAGTATTTTTATTAATTATAATACTAATAATAGTAATAATTATAGTAATGGAAATAAAAGTAATGCATAATCATATATTGCAATATTTCACTTTAAAAGTAAAATCAGTTTTATCCAGTGCAGCTATAAAATGACATTACCAACGCTACATGTCATTTACATATATTTTAATATAGTCACATGAATCCATATCAGTTTTAAATAGCCTAATTACACAATCATTTACATAAGCTGAAACTTATCTAATTGCGCTGTAAGTATGACTCCTAATATCTTACAAAAACCCTCTCCTTCAGTCTGACTTTTGAACTATTTCTTTGATCTACCTGTTGTATATCTTATGACCTTCTCGCCACCCTGATGTTATTTTTGCAGTTTTTTTTCCTGAATCAAAGTGCGCAGATTCACTTGCGATGAAGTCGAGTCTCTGAAGCGCTTTTTGCAGACTCTTAGCATATGGAGGGTCTTTGTGACAGTCACATCAGGTCCACCGTTTTTCCTGTTCCCATAGGAACACTTCGGTTCTGGTTCACTCGTCCCCGCCTCGCACTCCCTCGTGCTTGCTTTCTTCATTTTGTGTTGCACTAACAGGTTGTTTGAGGTGCTTGTATAAAGCTGAGCTGTCTGACATCAGTGGCGCTCGCTTCTGCTCCTGTTTCACACTCTCACATCATTATGAAACACTGGTGTTTAGGCATGTGTACTGTACTTTAGCTACTGTGCATGCATGCTTTAGTTCAACAATGTGAATCAATGTGCTTCAGAAGAAATTCTCAAAACTCTAGTCGTTTTGGTGGCTACTCGCTGCAGCATTAGCTCAACCAGTGGTGTAAGTTCATGGCTGGGGCTATTCATTTGACTGACCAACAGTTGATTGTGTCTGAAAAACAATGTTTTCTTAATAAGCTACACCAAGTACAATAATTGTAAAGTGAAGTATAGGGATAACTATATACGGGTCCACAACTATTTCTTGTTAATTTATTTTTATCTTTTTTTTTTGCTTAAAATTCTCTATAATTGAATAATCCAAAAACAAAAATGTACTTCCCATTTCAACATTTCTTAGTTGTTGTTAGTTGTTAAATGTCAAATATGATGTTTAGAAGAATGTAAAAAAAGAAAAGAAACTGATACCATTGACATCAATGGTATGAAAAAGTACTATGGCTAAGGTTTTCAGCATTCTCCAAAATATATTCTTTTGGAAAGATAGAATTAAAAAAAACTCTAAACAGAAACTTAAATTTGTTGGATGAACTGTCCCTTTGAGGCAAGCTGGACTCTGATTGGCTTCAATGTTTTTATTGTTCATTAGCTGGAAAAGAATTGATTTCAGTGATTAACCTAATCCTCTGTGGCCTTATCTTTAATATTCTGACGTGAATTCTTTTCAAATAAGAGCATTATTTATATATATATATATATATATATATATATATATATATATATTAAAGTTATGGACATTTCAAAACCCAAAAATGAATAAATAAATAATTAAACCAAACTCATCTTAACCTTTTCTTGTCATTAGTGCAGACTCGTGCATTGTATTACACTGTTACTACATTCCAGCAGTAAATTTACATGAAGGGCACATTATGTATGCCGGATTGTTCCTGTAGTCAGGCTGGCATGAGACGACCATTTTTTTTAAGGACAGCATTGGCACTTTAGTAAAGTGTCGTGGCGCCATGCCACTTGTCTTCTGTCTACTTTCAGCTTTCACCCTTGGCTTTTCCATAAAGATTCTCTCATCTCACTCTCTCCTTCATTCATTTTCTCATTCATTATCTCTCCCACTCACGCGCACTCTCTTTCTCTGTCCTTCTCTCTCTCCTTTCCCATCTTTTCTTGCTGCCGGTTTGGCCTCCAGTGCTGTGCAGGGGGATGTAGTTTGGAAATTTGCATGTATTTGCATGTCTGTGAAAGCGGTGTGATAAATCATAATCTGCAGAATTAAAGACAAAGCGGTGGATCAAACCTTTCATTCTTTCGTAAATGAGTTGTGATTTAAAACACAGTTAATACAGCATGATTATTTACACTGCCTTCATAATGGGCATCGCCATTCCATTCCGTGAGCAACCCCCCACCCCGTTGTCTTTCTTTTGATATTTTATTCCTTTTAAACACACAGTGCTCTGTGATCTTTTTTCCCTTACGTCCTCTCTGCTTTTCAAGGGTATCTGCCACGCTCGACACCTGACTTCCTGCTATCAGCAAATCTTTGCTCTGCTGAAGTCTCCAGACCAGAGTCCATACGTCAGTCACTCAGTCAGTCACAATCACTGTGGTCTAGTGCGAAATGAGTCCTTGAATGTCCGTACAAGGCAAACGGGAGAGGGAAAGGAAATCTTTAATGCGAAAGTAGGAGTCAGATATAGGAAGGTCTGTCTGACAGGGAGAGAGAGTACGAGAGAGTGACAGATAAGGCCCCCTGGTTCTCCTTCTCTCCACCTGCTTGCGGATAACGCAAGCCTTCCGATAACTGTGCATGAGCTTCATCAGTTCTCAGGATCGATAGACAAAATCGATGTGTCATTTCCCTCCCTGTGTTTGTCAAACACTGCTCTTTCTTATTTGTGTGTCAGTCTGTCTCTCAGTCACTGATTTTCTTCCTCATTCCTGGCCTGCTGGATGAAATAATCTATAGTATAAGTCTATAAGTCTATAATCAGCATGATAGCAAAGGGCAAATTTATTGTTACGTAAGTCACGATGCTCTGAGTACTGTTCAGTAGTGCTGCATCTGCATTTTGGCTGTCATCTTTTTTGATGTGCTAACCTAGACCTTTTAAGGCATCTTTTTAGGGTTGCAGCATTATTCTGCCTCATCTGATGCCTCATTTTACTGAGTTCTAGGAAAGAACTGCATGTACACTGCATGCACAGCGAGTAGGATTCAGATGAAGACTATGTTTATAGCGGTGAGTGTAATGGAGACCAGATAGTTGCACAGTGTAAGGTAGTTGTGAGTGTAATGGAGACCAGATAGTAGAGGTAAGCCTCGCTCCACTGGCCTCAAGAGATCTCTCGGTGACTGAATTAAGAGAGTATGGCATTGAGGACATATTTACCAGTGCACAAACATCTTACTTGGGGATACATTTTAAATCCCACTGTGAAGCAAGTAGAGCCCACTTGGGCACGGGTGTCAAACTCAGTTCCTGGAGGGCAACAGCTCTGCAAAGTTTAGATTTAACCATTAGACATTTTTTAAAACACCTTCTGTGTTCTTGTGTTGATATTTATGTATGTACCCTTAGCTCCTGAAAATTCCTTTTGTGTTCGTGCACACAATTGGCGAATAAACCTCATTCTGATTCTGACTCTAATTAAACACACCGGATCAAACTAATTGAGTTCTTCAGGCTTGTTTGAAGCCTACAGTATGTGTGTTGAAGCAGGGTTGGATCTAAACTCTTCAGGGCTGCACCCATCCCAAAGCACTACCCATGAACCATGATTGAATTGATGTTTAGGAGGTTGAGCTGTACAGACTCAAGAAGTTCATTAGTCTTTAGCATCCTTGTTAGTGCACCTGCCTCACTAAAACCAGACTGATTCTGTTGGTGCCGTGACCCATAATAAGAATAAGAACTGTGGTTAAACCTCACTCCTCAAGTCACTGCTTCAAAACATTGTAGTGACTGAAGCTAGAGGCTGTGGTCTATAGTGTCCTTGTTAGTGTATTTGCTGATTTGAATCTCAATCTGATCATTTGAGTATAAACAGAGGGGCATTATTGGTGCCGTGACCCTGATTGAAGTGAGGTTTATGGGGTTGAGGGTAACAGAGGCCAACCAGCATGACCTGTATAGGTAAACCACTCTCGCCTGCCCTCAGACACTAGAAACTAACATATTTATTGTTCTTGTTAGCATACTATATTAGGGATGTCTCAAATTCCACTTGAAACTGGGCAAGTAGACCTGGAGGGTTTACAGAAGGACAAATAAAATGTAAAAATATACTGTTAAAAAGGCTGGTCCTCTTTATCAAGTCAGTTGCCTTAAAAGACAGCTCCCTGTTTGTGCAGTAGACAACAAAGCTTGTAGGGTTTATAACAAGGCTTCGATGCATTTATGCTACACCAGTGCTAAGCTTACTGTAGCGTACCATGAGTGCCGCTGGTGCCTTTTCACGTTCATTAGTTTTACAAGCTAATTACAAGCTCACATACCAATTAGGGTTACAGTCATAGAATACAGACAGTCTTATTGCAGATTTGTTCTGTGAGATTCTCCTTAAGCGTTCATTATTGACTTGTTGATTTCAAGGGGCTGAACTCTTATAATTTCAGAATGAGTATGCAGGTCTTGCTGTTGTTGGCATTTAATGACTCTCTCTTGGAGACATTAATTAAGACATGAAAGGTGGTCTGATCTCAGCAGGTGATGTTCTGTCGATGGTTTGATGAAACTGTGGCACTGTTAATATTTCTCTCACTCACTGTGATATTGAGATGTACAGTCCAGATGATAAAACCCAAGGGAGATGTAATAATTTTATGACGGCTGTTCAGAGATGAAATGGTCCCTTTGAGTATTTTAGCTTTTTAGCAGTCATGGGTAGTTAAGTCTAGGGTTGTACATTACTGTTCCTCCCCTGATTAAAAGGATAATTCACACATAAAAGAAATCCTGTCATTATTCGTCCACTCTTTATTTGTTCCAAACCTATTTGAGTTTCTTGTGTTTAACACAAAATAAGATATTTCTAGAAAAGCTGGAAACCTGTAACCATTGATAATTCCGTAGTATTTTTTTTGTATGTTTTCTACTATAGAAGGCCATGGTTTCTTCAAAATATGAGTTTACGTATTCTGTTGAACACTAAAGAGGTTTAATGTTCAACAGAATGAATAAACTCATAAAGGCATGGAACCACATGAGAGTGAGTAAATAAAATTTTTTGGGTGAGCTATCTTTTTAACTTAAACCTTTCTTCTGTGTAATCATATACTGATCTTAATGAATCCCAGTGTATTTAGTTTATCTAAGATCCTTGGTTGGGTACTCCAGGCTTGGGCCACAATTTTGAGCTTGGGGCTCGCCCCTTTGGTAGCGCACCAAATATGCATAACCTTTACTCTGTTCAAGGTTGACTAAGTAGGGCTGTGCAGTATTGATGAAAAATGTGATAGCAAGATTATTCGATATGACATTTCAAAAGTTGCAACCAACAAATGTATAATATTATTTCATGGAAAATAAAGCAAAAGCTCTACATGTATATTGCCATAGACAATTGGTGTACTTCGATAATGTCGATTTTTGACAACTGACAAAGTTTTTGACAACTGACACAACAACAGTGCACTGCAAGGTCATATGTGTGTAGAAGTGTAGTGTGTCTTGCAAGGGAAACACATTGTTAAGCATTGCCTCCTGATGACCTGCATGAAAGTTACATTAGCAATGTTTACATCCAAAGCTGTGAATTAGCAACGCTATCTCACAGCAATTTGTAACTTTTTAATTTAGTCACTAATTCGTATGAATTTGTACAATTGAGTACGATTTGCTCATCCACACTGACGGTTGGAATTAGGGGTGGGGTTTGGTGCCATGCCTCTTTTTTAAAAATTCTACATTTAACATTTGAATAATGCAGAACTACTTTGAGGATGGACTTTGGCTTAGGAATTTTAGAATGACCAAAACATCTCGGATGTTATATAATGTGGTCGAACCACTGGTTTGTCCATTATTGCCATCCCATCTTTTTTCTATCACATTGTTAAAAACAAAATCACACTGTTTTGATGGGTTTGCTGTAATTTATTTGGTAAAAGTCTTTTTCCATCGTAGTTTATGCATTTTTTCTTTTTGTACAAAAATGCTATCCTACTCAGATATGTGCATTCGTTTTTTTAAATGCACATTTTTAAAATTGATGCACATCCTGGAATTTCCATTAAGCATTTATGCAATATTCCAAAATGCGCATAAACATAAGTAGATGGAAATCTAGCTATTGATTTTAGTCGATTTTGTGGATTAGAGTGACAGTGTTACACAAAACTTCACAATAACACAAAAGCAAAAACTTGGTATTACCTTTTCCAAAAAAATAAACAAACTAGGTACTAACGTACCTTTTAGTCTGATTGTACCTGTACCTTATAGTCATGGGCCATCCCGTGTCCACTAATATCCCATCATGCCTCACTCCTTACAGTTTCATTGCCCATTAACCATTAAAAGTTAGCTGAGCTTGAAGAGGGGAATTTTTTGCTCTTCTACTATCAAACATACTCATCCCCACACACAAACCAGACCAGGACACATGCTGAATGACACGCATCGCTGCCTAAAAACTTCATTTCATTCCTGTGTGCCCCGTAGATTGAACATAGGCCTGATATGGGACAGAGAAGCCATTTCAGCTCTAGCGTCATTGTTTTTTAATCTCTGTACTGAGATGATCAAAGTCCAAACTGTTCTCCCCGAATTTTGCACTGCGGCTTCGGCCATGGGCGCTTTGATTTTCGGCCTGCCTGTATTACTGGGTATTATGGAGTGTTACTAAGAACACCCCAAATCTAATCACGGTCCCATCATTTCATGTTGATAAACAGAGTAACAGACAAAGTTGCAGATTAGTAGAACACAAACACCTGAACCCATAGTGAGGAATAGAGAATAGTGAGAACTATGAATAGAGGACACAGAACTGGCTCACACACTTGAAAAGGAGAAGTGTGTTTTCAACAGTGTGTGTAATGATGATTATTTGAGCAGGTATACAAAGTTGCAAACTTGTTATAAGTGAGGAACAAGCACGAATCGATAGGGTGGAAAACTTGTCATTACGCTTCCAGTTCTCTTTCACAGCTTTTTTTGCAGCCGAATGGTTAAATACACACAAAATTGTCCGTGGTCTGTAATGTGTGTAAACATATTTGGGAAGAACTCAATAGACTTGGTGCTGTTTATCATTGTTAATCATACAACAAATAAAAATCTTAAAAGAACAAAATCTGTCTATATATTTAATGAAAAAAAAAACGATTGCAAAAAATAGGGAAAAAAAATACTTGTATTTTGAAATCTGTCGCAATTTGATAGCTTGCAAAATATGATTAGTTGTTTTATCGAGGGTTTCTGTAAAGACTTTTATTTTGGGTAAAGCCAAAATGACAGAAAACTGAATATAATGTCTAAAGGGTTTTGGTTGCTATATTGATTTTTGGCTTTTACAAAGCTATAATGCTCTTTAAATATTACTGAAAGAATATGGTGTCATAGAAGAGCTTGGTTGGTTTTTGCTACCTAAAATGACAGATTTAATGGCATCTTTTCTCAAAATTTGCAGCAATATTTGCTCTTAAGACAGATTATTGTGAGATTTGGAGCAATAAATGATGTTTATGCAGTCTTGTCTGCACATCGGAGGTGAATTTAATTGCGCATGATATACAGAGAGCAGACAGAAATGACATACCACCATAAGATAAATAACATGAGGCAATTTCTTTTGTTTAATAAAAGGACAAAGTACCGACCTGACCTGTATGAAGAAACTTTAAATGATTTTATGTTATGATTTGGTGCTGTGTAAAGAAAATATTAAATAAATTGATTGTCTTATACTTATTCTTCTCATTAGATAGATTATTTTATTGTATTATATTATATTGTATTATATATTAAATTCAAAATGTACAGTAATTATATTCCATATTATATACATAAATTATTTTGGCAATACTGTAATATATTAGTTATGAAAAAAAGACATCTGTATTTTAATATCTGTGCATCCCTTATCTTGATATGTTGGTAGTTTGTCATATAATCATGTCAGCATATCTATAATGTTGGCATCTTTGGAGCAGCAAGGGGTTTTGTGCCTCTGCTGTATGTGAAACTGCTGATGTGTGTATGTGTGTGTGTGAGGTGCTGTTGCATGTCGTATGGCTTCAGACTTTTGATGGATGGAGTTGGCTGTGTTAGCCACACTTTTCTCTGCAGCTGCACAGTCCAGATGTAGCACAAAAGAATCACTGCTCTTCAGCCAGCCAATTAACCTCCTCTAAACAAACCAAAAGAGCACACGCCGTGCTTTTTAACATCTGCCATCTTGCGCATCTGCTGTGCATCATCAGTACCTGGAAAACAAACCACTCAAGGTTTATAACGATGCTGCCGATTCCGCTGTGATTCAGAAACAAAGATTGTCTCACTCTCTGACTCTGGGAGAAAGGAGAAACGCTCAATACATTTAGCGTTGTTTAGGTCTGTCGACACCTGGGTATCAGATACATGGGCAGTTAAAAAAAAAGTAAAACACCATTTTTAAAGAAATGATATTTATATAATATAAATATTAGATTTATGTAGTTTACAGTCTGATGTTTGAGAAAATAAAAGGGGTCGCTAACTTGATCCATTCTTTCACAGTTTTTTTTGTTTTTACATTTTTACTAGATTATATCTTAAATATGTCCTTTGGTGTGGCATACTGTAATTATGAATCTCTGATATTAAGAAAAACTACTATACAAATTATATGATACAATACTACAATCCGATACCAAGAAAAATGTCGGTATTCGATAGCGTTATTGAGGAAACTGCTGTTGAGAGAGAGAGCAAAGCTGCTATTGATCCTGACAAAAGCAAGATCGTATCGTTTTAAATATCCAGTATTAACACTTAGCTAAATATTACCATTACCATTTTTGACAACGCTATTACAAATAGAGTAAGTGATTTGTCTTCATTGTCCAACAATGAGTTCATGAGTTCGTCTGTCCAAAGAGTTCATGTAGTGCTATTTAATTTAATGAAATTATATTAATAATATTTTTTTTTCCCTATGACTTGGGCATTTTCAATAAATGTGGTTTCACACCAGAGGACAAACATTAATTTTAATGTGGTTCCAAAAAATGGTAAATACAGTGGTCACTCGCTATAACGCAGTTCAGCTCACGCAGCCTCGCAGTTTCGCAGATTTGAATTTTTTACAGCGCATTGTGTTCTGCGTCCTGATTGGCTGTAGATCGTTGTCAGAATGCATTCAGCTTGCCATATTAACATAAATCTTCGATCTCAGTGCGAGTTCCAACAAGGATGCAAAAAGGGTTGTAACTGTCCAGCAGCAAGACCATCGTAAAGGGGGTCATACACTGGATGTGACGCGCCACAGAGCGGCATCTGATTCATTTTATTTTATATAGCATGCGAATGTGTGCGTCCGGTGTGTGTTACTTCCAACTGTCATGTGCGAGGTGCATCCGGTGTGCAACCCCCTTAAGGGTGGAGTCTGCTTTAGCTTTATGAACCCTCCAGGAAAACGAACATTACGCTGGATGCCAACATTAACCGCACAAAAGCTAAAAAGCTTTATGAACCTTTTGCTGACAGCGATGAATGTTTGCACCTGACAACAGGTTTTGACATTTGGTATCATTCTATAATACTGGACTTAATTTTCCATGAAAGTTTGAGAGTGTTTAAACAAGAGAGAAAAGTGTGAAAACGTTAATGCCTGTCTGAGAAAAGTGTATAAAGTGTGTAGTGAGGGGTTTTACAGCCTTAAAACATCTATAATAATTGTAAAAAATAAAGCTGACTACTTTGAGGATTTCGCCTATTGCGGGTTAATTTTAACTCGCGCGAATAACGAGGGAACACTGTATGTGAAAAATTATCTTGAAGAGGGTTCTTCAATTAATTAAAGTTTTTGGTGGAATTGGATGAAAAAAATATTGGCCTTTACTAAAATCGCCACTTGTAAAATTAGGCCTGTGTATTCATTAACGATTTAGCAATTTTTCTTTTTAATTTATAAGAGATGTAATTTATTGAACTATGCTTAAGACAGTCACACCATAGGACATTTTGAGATCAGGCTCAAAAAAATAAAAAATAAATAAAACAGCAGTTTTTATAACAGTAAGTTCATTTAAGACAAATAAATATTTAACAATTTAAATGATGACAATACTAATTATATTAATTTTTATCATATGACCGTGAAAATGCAACATCACGTCAACAACCCACACTTTTCCTTACTATTGAGTACATACTCTGAATCTGATGATCCGAAAGCAGCTCAACATGATGACGGCCTGTTAAAGCATCTTTTGAACAGGGTGCACTTACTGCGATTGACTGATGTAGATTCAGCAGCTCATCAGTCTCTGTTAACGCTGTCATTTTTTTAAAGCAATCTCTGTCCTCCATAATGTCCTGCGGGGTGTCATTTATTTAACGTTGAAGATGCTGAGGGATGTTGTTTTGGTTTGTTATAGAGACAGTTCACCCAATAACCAAAACTAATCTTTTTCTCATCCTCCGCTTGTTTTAAACCTGCACAAGTTTCTTCTGTAAGTTTGAGAAGATACTTCGAAGAACGTCTTGAAACGAGTAGCCTTTGATTTCCTTACTATTTGTTTTTTCATAGTTTAAGATATCTTTTGTCGTCAACAGGAAAACAAAATACCTATAAATGTTTAGAATCACTTGTGTGTGTGTAAAGAGTGAGTGACTTTTCATTTTTGGGTGAACTATCCCTTTAAAAGACACCGTTGAAAAAAGAAAAAAAAAACGCTAGCTTGCTCTTGCTGGATGATGTTTGATTCCCTCAAAGAGTTGAACACAACACTAGGTTTTGCTCTGGTTTAATTGAATAATTTTTTTTTCTTCTCACAGGTGACCGAATATCTGAATGCCCAGGAATCTGCCAAGAGCGCTAGGGTAAGATCTGCCTTTTTAAATCCTTAATTCATATATAAATATATAATAACATCTATATATAAAAATATATTTTCAAAAATTGTATATAATATAAAACCAGCGTTTTACCAATTACAAGTTATGAAACAAATTACTTTACATTTTATTACTTTTATTGCAATGTTTGTTTGCAGAAGTTTCAAGTAATTACTCTTAGACCTTAGATATAAATAAAGAAGAATGTTTATTTGGGTCAGTGATGAGGTATCACAATTAGCAATAAATATCCTGCTTTAAATGTATACAAATCTAATGTAAATAAATGAAATTGTGTTAAAATATTGGAGAAATAATGATCCAAAACAATGGAGCAATAAATAACACATTCTAACATATGGGTAATTTATTTTTTTCAGTTTGTTTGTTTGAAATCCTGCTGACTGTATGTTATCTTTTACTTGCATCTCTCCTTCCCTGCTGCTCGTCTTTATGGCTTTAATGCTCCTGTTGGCACAGAAACGGAGGACTTTTATTTTCAGAATCGGCTTTTGGCTCTCACACTGACTTTACCTGTACCATCAGCTTTGTGCGAGGTGTAATGCACATCCAACACAATCTTCTGGCTTCAACATTGTTCACATGACAGGCCAATCGCTGTATAACAAGACTGAAGCAGAAGCGAGAGCTAGATGATGATGTCCCTGCTAATGGCGGCGCTAATTATCATAGACATTAATTAGCTGTGATTCTCTCGGTTAACAGCCGACACACACATACACACACACACTCACAGAGATAACAAAAATGAAGAAGAACGATAAAATCCTTTGTGCAGTATACAAAATGATTTCCCATCTTCAGTAAGAATCCATGAAGCCGAAACGTTTGACTGCTTTATTTGGCGAAGCCGACGTAAAATGAACAGGCTGCAATGGAATTTGTTGAAGGTAAAGCTTTCATGCGTGACTGGATGTAAAAGGACTGGAGTTAAAGAGGAGCTCAAACGAGCGCTCTCCTCGTTATTACTGAGGTGTGATGATGTTACAGACCAGCTCATGTTTTAATGATCCTGTCTACACGCTGGCCATCTGTGCCTCACTCGCACAGATACATGGCAGAGATGCTTATCACGGTTTAATGATGGTGAATCAGGGCTGTCAAGTGACTCAAAGACCCATTTTGCTGCTTATTAATGTTTCATTGAGGTTATTTAGGATTTGGGGGGGGGGGGGGGGGGGGGTTCAAATGTTTGTTTTGCCTTTCGGTGCAATTTATTTACCCTTTGTGTCAAGAGGAAGTGCGTTCAAATAAGGAAAAGATCTGTAGCTTTGAGTGCTTGTCTTTGTTGTAGGTCACGATGATTTCAATGCATGTTCAATCAAACTCTCATTTGTATATTCATTTCCATAGTGTTTGAATTATGTGACTATGAATTAGTATTTTGACTTCACTGAAGTCACAGTAAAGGAGTCCAACTTTGGAAGGGTTTACATAACTTTTGTTAATGACAGAAATGTAATGCGTTTTGGCTGTTCATTTGCACACGCTTGGAAATGCATTTTAAGTGGACTTAAGACGTTTATTGTGTCCGTGTAAACTACAAAAATGTGTTTTCATGGAGCGGAAAACTTGTTAATAAGTAAATTTAAAGCTTACAGTATTTAAGTTGCTTATGTAAGATTGATGTTGTATATACGTTTTATATACATTGCATATACGTTTTGAAAAATTTTTTGAAAAGTTGGAGAAATTACAATTTAAAGCTATCGCATGACACCTTTTTCATGACATACAGCGCCATCTACTGTTAAAATCGAGGTCTGAATCTGAATTTATTTAAGAGAGAATAGTAATTCATTTTGTAATTGATTTCTTGAGTATTTTTTGTCACTGCTCTACTACAGTTTAGATCTAACTAAAACCACCAATAGGTGGCAACAAGCCTTATGTGAATCTGATGCATTCAAACCAGTTGATTCATTTATGAACAAAGAAAAGGGCCATAGACTTAATGAATGGGTGATTGGATCACTGGCTATGTCGATTTATTTAATAACACTGAATCATTCAATAAATCGAAAACCATAAATGTCTGTTTGGGGGTAAACAAGTTGGGGGCCGGGAGGGATTTTCATCAGTTTGGTTGGAATTTCTGACCTTGCATGATGCAATTTATGCCAGTGCCAGACTGGCTAGCATGTTTGTTAAGCTTAAAGCCTTAGGCTGGCTGAAGATGTTTTAAAAGCGGATTCATTTCACAGCAATAACAATAGTGTCAAAGTTTAGGGCTCACACATTTACTACCTGTTGGTCACCAATTCAGGTTGACAAGAAGAATTGAATGCTGCTTCCCAGAACGATAGATTTGTGTGAGCATTTGGTTGTTGAAAATGTGAGGCGCTTCATTTTCAGTCACACTTAATTGAGAATTAAGCCCACATTTAAATGAAAAATACAAATACCACATCTTTCATTGCATTGTTAGAGCTTTACTTTCACTTGCGATTTGACCCCCCACAAAAAAGTGTTTATAATGAGTAACTTTCCCTTTTATTTGCAGCTCAACATTTGGCGTTATGGAGATTTCCGTGACGATGATGCGGACGAATTCGGTTACCGACGCTAAGTTGTTGCTCCAAAGACCTTGTGGAAGACCAGATGCATTTGCAGAGAACACAAAACACAAAAAATCATGACAAAAACAAACTCAACAAAACATCAGTATGCTTTTATTTGTTTGTTTGTTTTTTTTT
>CAIGQW010000596.1:6210459-6223879 GCA_903798125.1 Danio choprae
TTTAAAAACTTTCTCACCTCCCTGAATTGAGAAAAATTCTACTGAATTGATCTTTAAATAAAAAAAAGGTAAAACAGTTTTGGCATTGTATTGTGTGCTTGACAATTGTTTCTGTATGATCTTCCCAAGATCATCAGGGTTTTTTTTTTCAGCCACTTTGAGGTGTTTGGACGCTTATTTATCTCTGTTCATTCATCCACATCCAGTCACATTCATGTCACATTTCAGCAGATTCCATTATAAAACTGGACTTTCAAAAGAAGCGTTGGACCTTGACAGATCCAGTCCTCTATTGAGAGTCAAAGACGCATGTGCATGTGTGGCTGTCATGTGACTCGCTCATCAGAGATGCTGTGAAATCTTTGTTCCAGGGTCATTCATTATGTGTTAAGGCAAACACTGAAGCCCGAGGCGTATTGTTCTTGGTAGCGAAGAACAAGAATAAAGGTTACACACTTGTATTTTTGCAAGTACATGGCAGTTGTTTCACCAAAGGTTCCACAATTTCATCATGTCTCTGGAGAGCCCTCAGGTCATGCATACACCTACACCATGACTGCCTCTGTGGGGGGAAAAAAAGATCAGGTAATAAGAAGAAAATTCAGGTAATCTCAGCTGTAAGATGGAATCACAGTGAATGTGAAGCCAGAGATGGATAAACACAAATATATATAGAAGGCACTACTGCCAGGCTATTTGCTGAACATAAAGTCGAGCAGACAAAATTCCCATCATGCTCCTAATCCTGAATGTGGGTGTTGAGAAATGTGAAGGGTTTTCTTTGGGGTTTCCTGCTACTTTAGTTTTCAATGTGAAGATTCACATTGTGCTGGTGCTTCTCTTTCTTGAGAACGTATCCCAAAAAAATAATAAACATGTTTTAAAAATAAATAGAAATGTTTTGTTTTCCAAACCTACAAGTTTTTAATGCTTCATTATTTAATCCCCATTTGAGGTCTTGATAACTCTACTAATGCTCTGTTGATTTGAGACAAGTGTGTTTGATGAGTAGACATACAAATTGTGGAGAGGTTTGGGATGTGCTGCTAAGGAATTCAGCAATACTAAGTATTTTTTATGTCTTTGTAAAGCCATTAGCACTGAACAAGGGCTATCCGAACCTATTCCTGGAGATCTACTGCCCTGCAGAATTTAGCTACTCTAATTCAGCACACCTGAATCAGCAAATCAAGCCCTCCTTCTGAACATTTCTGCTTCCATAGTATAAACTAGACTGAGTATATCCAGGGCATGTGGATCTAGCCTAACGCTGAGTACACTGAGTATAATTGGGCTGATTTTGAGCATGTTGAATATTTAGGATCTGTGTGGGGGAACCCTGAAGACAAACACGCATACGAGCTGGAGATTATGACCTGAAACTAAATGATATCCAATCAGAAAGCAAGCTTGACAGAAGACGAAAGTATTACTAACGCAGTCATGACACAGCACAAAGTCAAATGGATTTGGACGGATGATCAGCTTGTCAATTTATGATAACAGTATTTGTTTTTTTTTTTTTTTTTATTATTATTTTTTTTAATATCTCGAGAGATTTTGTGAGGTTTCCTGTGTGTGAGATTTCCACATTCAGGACTCGGATTGAAATTCTGTTGGTGTGTGGCGTTCTGTCTTTGTCTCATCATGTCACACCACACACTAAACGGGTAAAATGGTGAAATCTAAGATATTTTGTCCTCATGTTTTTGAAAATCTTATAAGATGTAAACAATCTTTTAGTGTGTAAACAGCATCACTCAACTCAACTCAACATCACTCTCCCCTATAAGGTTGTACACAGAATCTTACATTTGCATTTACCCTAAAGCGACTTACAAATGTGGAAGGCTTTAAGCAATTGATCATATAGTAGCAATGCTGACAACAAATGTCAATGTATATTTCATTTTTATAGCACAACTAAACACAAAACAGCTGACCAGTGTGCTTTAGACCAATCAATCAATAAAAATACACAATCCATTTACAGTAAATAAGCAATGAAATACAGTTCTTCATTGACCAGACGCCAGTTCAGAAATTTAGCTGCCTTTTGAACGTCTGGACAATTTGTCAAATTCATAATATACAGTATATAGTTTTTAACGACCAAACCAAATGAAAAGCTTGTTATACAGTTTGAAATTTTTGACTCGCAGAGTCATCTCCAGATATGCCTGCCTGTCAGTCTGGCATATATCCTTAATCCAATGACAAGGCTATGATGAATCATTACATTTTAATTTTATTTTTATTGGCAGATTAATCTTGGATCCTTCTCAAAACAATTTTAATAGTGGACCCCTTACTGATGTTGTGGGGGCACTGCACTTTTTAGATATATAGAATTGAAGTCTTAAAGCTGACGGCAAAAGTGTTCAGGATTATTGCAGTTTCTAGGCAAAGGTGCTGGAGTTATTTGGAGTTAAAATCTGCATTATTTTGCTCTTTCAGGAGAAGAATTGAATGCCTAAAGGCCAAAAGAGTAATCAAAATAATTTTGAAATTGTGATGTGGGTTAGTGCTTTTCTAAAGGCTAAAATATACGTAAATAAATATGTACTGCATTTTATAGGAGAGCACAGCAATGTGTGCATTTAATGGTGCAAAATCATTATTTGAAGTTTGGTTTGTAGCACATTTCTTTTCACAGTAACCCCATTTTAGAATCTGAGTTTGGGTCTAATATATTGTGCATTTCAGAATACAAGTGCCACTTGTTATTGTTTACCAGGACAATTTTTCCCCGGTTTCTGCCAAAATAATCATTTGATCATTACAAAAAATATACACAAAGACATTATTTTCCTTAAATAGTTTACCTTAAAATTTTATTATTCCAATTGTTATATTATTCCAAGTTCAAAACCAAGTTTATTCCTCGTAAGAAAAAAAAAATCAATGACTTTTTTTTTTTTCATTCCCATATCACGCAACCCTACTTGACTTGACTTTTAAATGAAGTTGAACACAATAAATAATAAATGTACATGTCTCTTTCAGGAAACACTCCACAGATGCATACACCGATGCATAGCAGATTTAGAGATCCCCCATCAGAACCAGTGACTTGTGAATGATACGCAGCTTTCCCTGCATGTTAAATATGCATTAAACATGTACATGATGTGCATTTGTAAGTGATTCAAATGTAGCTGATTCACAAATGAAGGTAAATACACAGGTGTTTGCATTTTCTGCAAGAGTCTATTTGTTTCATGGTTTCTTCATGACTAAGAACGGCCGCAGGGCTGTTTATCAAGACGAGCAGTTTGTCTTTATTGCAGATGGCGATGTGTTCCCGCGTGTGTTCAGGGTGGGTGCCTTCACAGTAGTATTTCACTTCCCCCAGGATACCCTGTTAATGTGTGAATGAGTTTCCCTGTAGACTTGTGTACATGAAACCTATCCGTGTATTTATCCTCTTCACCATCTTTTCCCGTGGTGCACCTGTAGGTACAGAGAGATTTATTTGCCAAAGAGTTGTGTGGTGTGTCGCATTCTAACAACAAAATGTTAGGAGCCATTTTTAACCTGCCAAATATTGGAAACATCCACCTTAATACACTAGTCGGAGACAAATCTGATACAGGATGTCAGGGTAGGTCAATGTAGCCTGTGATTCTTTTGTGTGCCCTGTTTCACTTAAGGGTAAAGGCCATTGCTTGAGTTTTTTTTTTTCTTTCTCAAAGAAAATGTCATCTATAAGAGGCTGCTGTCTCAGTTTGAAGCAAAAAGATTTCTTCTCATCACCATGGCTACACCAGGACGACTGCAACGAATGTTTTTTCTGTCCAACCTTCAGTTGTTTTAATTCACTTTTCTTACCTTACCTACAATTTAGATCTTTTCTTTTTCACCTTTAATTTGGATAGGACAGTGGAGGTTACAGACAGAAAAGTATTGGGAGCAGAGCAAGAGAAAGGGTTGGCAAAGGACCTCGAGCCGGGAATTGAACACTATGGTGGTACATGTCGGCGCACTTAACCACTAGGCTATTGGCGCAGACCAATTTAGCTTATTTTAAACCTCCTTATGCCAAGCTTTAAATGACCCAGAGGGTACCATGATGTCAAAATAACATCAAAAAACATGTCAAAAATGCGAATCGATTTGATGTCAAAAACTTGACGTCCATTAGATGCCCTTTTGACGAGTAGGGTGAAGCTGCAGGCCTGGAGACCCAACTACATGCTCAGACCTGCACACTCACAGCAGCACTTTCAGACCTAACGTTTTCTCAGATAGTGCCACCTTCTGTTAGGTCGGGTGAAGCAGCAGGTTCAGAAACCCAACTGTATGCTTAGACCAGCACTTTCGAGACATTCCTCACTGCAGCCCGCAGCTTGATGTTGTACTGGACCAGGTCCACTACGTAATGGACGATCGCCTTCACCTCCCCCTACCCTAAACCCAATCGTCACAGTAGTATGGACGTTACCTTAGTGCGTGGTACAATGTCCACTACGTGTTGGAGCTGGTCCAGTACATCATCGTGATTACAGACTGCAGCGAGGACATCTTGGCACTTTCTAGCAAGTAGAAACATCTGACACGTTACACTAACCCTAGGCCTGAAAGTGCTGGGCTGAGCGTGCAGTTGGATCTCCGGGCCTGCAGCTTCATAATGTTGCTTTTGACCATCAGAATAACGACACAAAAAATAAAATTCTAATTTATCTGAAAGCTCCAATTACAAGTTACAAATTTCCACTGGATTTTTCTGAACTACCTTGATGTCAAAAAGACATCAAATCGACATATTACATTGATGTCAAAAACATATTAAAAACTGAAC
Source organism: Danio choprae (assembly GCA_903798125.1). Classification (NCBI taxonomy): domain Eukaryota; kingdom Metazoa; phylum Chordata; class Actinopteri; order Cypriniformes; family Danionidae; genus Danio; species Danio choprae. The sequence continues at coordinate 6,215,261 of CAIGQW010000596.1, forward strand.
ATAGGACAGTCTTGTAATCAATTTTTCAAGTGATTTTGATGCCATTATAAGATGTCATCTTGACATTAAGGTAGTAAAATGACCTCAAATAGATTTGACATTTTTGAAGTTTTTTTTAAAAATCTCTTTAACATCAAGGTGGGGAGCCTATTTTGCAGTTAGTCAAAAGCATATTAGCTGGTTTACCCAAAACAAAATCAATAAAAGTAGCTGAGGGACATGGAATTGGTGTGATTTCCTGAACATATGGTAGTGGTCTACTTCAAGGGTCCTTCACATCAATGAGGACTCGAGCGCTTTAGAGATACGCATCCTTAGCTTCCCAAGCAGTTTGTGCAGTTTGAAGAAGCTCTCTGTTATACATAAGTATTGGTTTGAGAGCCCTAATCAGGAAAGAGCATTCAGATTCAGGCTGCTCTGGTTTTGGATTGGGTCTGCTGGCTTCTGTGAGGTTTACGATGAAAGCTCATAGGAAATACACTGTCCATGAATGGAAGTTCTCTTGTGAACGGTGGCCAATTAGCAGATGCCATGTCATGTTACTCAGTGTGGTGCCATTAGGAGGGGTAGATGAGCCAAAACAACAAATGCAGTTCAAGGTTGTGACAGTTTTGGAGGGAAAAAATATTAATTGATTGTTGACATAATGCATACAATTCATGGGTCTAAATCTACCAGATTTTCAGTGTTTTAGAATGTTATGCTTTAGATTAAAGTTACGTGGCAAATCCATTAACTTAAAGTTATGGATATATATATATATTGATTGTGGTCATGGGCCTCACAGTGGCGCAGTGGGTAGCACGTTCGCCTCACAGCAAGAAGGTCGCTGGTTCGAGCCTCGGCTGGGTCAGTTGGCGTTTCTGTGTGGAGTTTGCATGTTCTCCCTGTGTTGGCGTGGGTTTCCTCCGGGTGCTCCGGTTTCCCCCACAAGTCCAAAGACATGCAGTATAGGTGAATTGGGTAAGCTAAATTGTCCGTAGTGCATGAGTGTGAAGGGTGTGTATGGATGTTTTCCAGAGATGGGTTGCAGCTGGAAGGGCATCCGCTGCGTAAAACATATGCTGGATAAGTTGGCGGTTCATTCCGCTGTGGCGACCCCAGATTAATAAAGGGACTAAGCCGAAATGAAAATGAATGAATGAATGATTGTGGTCATTTCACAGAAATAATTTGACCATTAACAAACTTATGGCAAAATGATTTGGCATTCTAAATTTTGAAACAGACTAAATGATAAGCAATTTCAATGCGGTCTGTTTACTCAAAACATTAAGACACAGTTTGGTACTTTTGAAACCATGAGTTCAAATTTTCCTTTTCCAATGTACATATTACAGTTGTAGGAACAATTATTCTTTAGATTTATGATTTTAAATAAAAAATTTTATTTGTTTTTGGAAATAAACCAGTGTTGAAAAATGGTAGTTTTAACCAACTATTTATATTTATATATCGTTTTTCCAGTGTTACACAAAAGGTTTGCACAGGTAATTCTGAAGTCACCTGTTAAAATCCCAAGTTTTAGGTTCAAAAAAAGATTTGACAGATTAAAATTATTTTATTAGCTTACTGTTCTCAAAGCTCAAATAATTAGAACATAGTTTAACACTTTTTAATTCACAGGTTGAAAGCTGAACTTCATGATTACAATCATGTTTCTAAGGGATATATTAACAAACAATCTGAAGTCAAAGGTTTTCTGATAGCTCATGGTGCTAAAATGTTGTTTGGCTGTTCTGAAATAGCAGTTTCAAACCCCACCTTTTTAAAAGATCAAAAACAGAACTGCTCCCCGATAGTTCAAAGTGTTAGAACAGTTTGGTACTTTCAAAATCAGGGATTCAATCTTTGCTTTTTAAAAATTTGGAAACAATTTCTGTTTAGTTTTGTTCATTAAAAAGACAAACAACAACTCTAGCCTAGCATTTGTTGGTTCTAATTTCTTTATAATATCCTTCTCTACACTTTTTAAAAACAATTCAAGTTGAGTTGTGATCATTTGTTATGAGCAACCCAATAACTAACAGCTTTAGATTGGAGCTTCTCTGATAGTTCAAATAGCTGGTACACACACATTCCCAAAAGCATATCGATGCTTTTAAATCAAGGGTTCAAATCCCACCTTTTCCAAGTTTAAAGCACAGCACAAAGAATTATATCACCATATTGCCTTAAGATCAAATATAAAATGCTTGTTTCAGCTGATGTTCTCTGGCTGAGTGGTAAAATCCAGCAGTTGGATATAGAGAGGCATGGGTTTGAATCCCCTCATTGACTACAAAAAGTTTGGTGTAAAAGAATGATTGAGTGAAGTGGTGTGATTAGCTTGAAATAGCAGAGCTTTGCATGACAAAGTGAGTGACTCTTTTGTGTCTAATGCAGCAGTGTCAATATCTGCTTCCATCACACCTGCTTGTAATTGCAGAGAAAACCTGAAGGCCTTGATTAGCTGGTTCAGGTGTTCAGAGCTAAACTTGCAGGGACATCGGCTTTCAAAGGAGTTTGAAATCAATGCTCAATCTGAAAGATGGCACTCTCTTTGGAGAGAATGCTGGGGAAAGAAGGAGGGGAAAAAACAAACTGGTCCTTCTTTATTCTTCTGATGGCAGCAACAGAAGATAAGCACGGTTATTTGGTGGAGGCTGATGCAGCGTGTTGGGTCATGCATAGCTGCATTTGACATCCGAACTGTCGCTTGGTGACTGCTCTTATCTCCCCAGACCTGTCAACTTGGGATTTTTTTCACAGCACTCTCCCACATCCAAAAAAGACCCTCATCATACCAAGAGCAACATCGGAGCAGCTTTTCTTCACCACCGAGAGCCATATACGTGTCACATCTCTTACTGTGCTGAAATGCTTTCTGGCTCTGACTGTGCACGGAAATGGAATCCTTTTCCTCCCTGATCATGAGTGCATTATGAACAATCGTCCATTTGTATGATAATCACATCTGGGAGCACGGGATAGTAATGTAGTGTAATTTAATGTAATGTTTAAAGCTGATCGGACACCAATCTATTCAAACCCCATCTGTTCATAGGATGCCCCTTTCTTTTCATGCTCAGGGGCTGGTGGTCAATAGCAGGTGTCGTTTAACTTGATCACCGGATGGAATATGGCTGTAGGGATTTGAGACAAATAATAAATGAGTCACTGAGCTGGGTTACAGGTCTCACATAATGAGGACAGCATCCGAAATGTAAAGCAGGAGAACTACATCATAGCCCTTCACAGTGGACCCTGATAATGGAAGAGACTGTTGAGACTTTTTGATCCACTGCCAGATTTAGGAAGTTCTCTAGTAGCCTTCGAAGAAAGGAAGTCATGAGCATCTGGGACGACATAATGGGTGAGTAGATGATGGATTCTTCATTAAATGAGCCAGCAGTGCTCACGTGTATCATTCCCAGTGCTAAGTTATAATAGGAATCTGGGGTTTACTGTTGATCCCTGAAGTTAGGGGCTTATTGTTGAGGGCCTGTAAATGTGAGAGAGCTTTGGGCAAGCTTTATGCCAGTGCTGTTTTGTCACCTGAAAGCTGTGCATTCTTCGAATTTGTACATATTTATGCCTTACAAGTGTTTACATTGTTTTGCACTTTTTTTGTCGAAATTGTGTTTTTGATCGGTTGACGCTCGTTTTACAAACTGCTAAAATGGCTGTTGTTGGGTTATAGAAAATCTGAGAAGTGACATGCTGTAATCTGATGACTGTCCATGTTGGTTGGCTTCTGTCAGTGCAGTGTAAATTGGTCTTTAGGGGAGGTTTACATGATAACAATGAACTCCATACAGCCCTATAGAGTATTTTCATGACACATCCTCAATTGACCATGTTGGAGAGCAAAACATAAACAAGGCAACTGAACCCAATTGAACTGGCATATTATGGGGATTATTGCTGCTGTACTAATTGGTCAAACTAGACAAAAGCAAACATTTAAAGTGCTATAGACTGCCAAAAGCTATAACAAATCAAGCAAAAGAGAGGGAAAAAACTGAGGAACAAGATATGTTTTTGATTGACAAAACTGAACAAGGATTTATATACAATGCTTATGTTTTATTCCTATTTTTGGTCAAGTTTAGGTGGACTATAAGGCTGATATCTTTAATGGACACCGTGACCAAATGGATGACCTTTTGTCCATATAGGTTTTTTTCAAAAACAATCTAATAAAAAACCAAAGAATGGGCCCAAGTAAAAATTTTCATTGAGTGCAACTTATTAATACTGCCCATACGTATGTTTTACCACCTAATGAATTTAGTTTTGTGTTTAATAGTCCTCTACACTGTAAAAAGCGAGTAGTAAACTCATTGTAACTTGGTATTTTTTAATGACAACTCACTTTTTATTATATATATATTATATTTTATAACTATATATATTATAGTTTGTTTGCTTAATATTTTTAAAGCTATGGGTTTACTCACTTTTTTAAGTAAAGTCAACTAATTGTTTTTTACAGCATATATGATTTAGGAGCTTCCACATGTTTTTTTTTATTGATCTTTTCTATGGTTTAACAGCATAAATGGGCAAACCAGTGTATTCGGTAGTACATTAATATATATATATATATATATATATACACTGTTGTTTACATCTGAGTATCTCCAGTATGGCCGTCCATACAGATAACTGAAGAAACCTTAACCTAAGTGAAAACCCTCTTTAGCCTTGCATTGTTGTTTTTTGTTCTGCACTTATGCATGCCTATAAACTGAACTTGTGCAATGTTTTCTGAATTATTTGTACAAATTCTCGATTTTAAAAAACAGCTAGTTTGCATGTCCTGTAAACTGTGCCTGGTTTTGTGTGATGTATGGTACGTTGCTCTTGCAAATTCAGGTGGGTTATTGATAACTGATTTTATCTAGCTTGTTAGCCCACATGTGGTGATGCCAAAATTGGAAAAATAACTTAACCATATTGCAGTGTGTTGAAACCTACAAACTAGTGACTGAGTACTGCATGTGTTGCATCATACACCATTGATTCCATACAAAGTGTGTTTCTGACATTATACTGTGGCTGTATACTGTAATTTCCAGGTTAGTGTTAGAAAATTGCAAATATTCAGTCTACCACTGGCCTGATTTACAATAATGATATGTTTGTTTTCTCGCTGATGATAGCATTTCTGTCTGCCAGATGCTTTTGTGTGCTGTCTGAAATGACTGCTTGTTTTTAATGTCTGGAAAGTTTATCATTCTCCAGGGAGGAAGAATAACAGCTCTTTTAGAGTGACTAAATTAGATTACCTCTAATCCAAAATACAACCAGCCCTGTTCCACAGATTAAGAACATTCTAATTTAATAATATGAAGGAATGATTAGAAATGATTCAATAGCAGTAGAAAAGGATCGCATTAAAAGGCCATCAATTTTCTTTTTCACTGCGTAAGAGATGAACTCAGCTGTTCTCAGCATTAAAGTGAAATGGCTTTCTTTCTCCTCCTCGTTTTCTCTTTCTTTTACTCTGAAGGTCATTTAAACGACCCATTTCTGGCAATAACAGGTAAGCACACCTTAATCCGATATATCTGAGCCATCAAAAGCTCTTCTCCTATCATTTGTTAATGGTTGTTGCCACTTCCTTTGTACTCTTTTCAAATGAGAGTAAATTGGGGATCAGGAGAGATTAATGTTTTTAATGCCTTGTTTTCTACATTGCAACACCTCACCGTGTTTTAGCTAGTTGATTTTTCTATAATCAAGAGTCGGCAGAGCAAAGGTCATGACCGAGGCTCAGGACTGTGGAGATTTAATCAGTGGTCATCAAATGGCCCGAGGCATCGCTCTGTAAGTGATTTCTAATCATCTCTCTGAAAGGCAGATAGATATGGGAGCATGTATTGGAATAAATGGGGTTGGTAACATGTGCAGTAATAGCCTATGGCTTTTAAGTTATGACCTCAACCTCTCTTCCATTAGGACACTCCAACCACTGATAGATGCATTTTTAGTAGGAGTTTGCTATAGTTAATGCTTATGATCATTTTGTAGCTGTTGTATTAATGGTGTGCGAACTGACATTGAGTATGTTACTCACTTTGCAAAAAACACATTTAGTTAGCATTTAGTGTGATAAAGCCTAATTAATGAGGTTAGAATGTGGCTATAATTCAAGATACAAAAGCAAAAATATGAAAGGGGGGTTGGTTATATATATTTATAGATGTGCTGTGTTGTATTGTTACATGCTCTGTTGTGCTATGCTGTGCTATGTTATGCTCTGTTGTGTTGTGTTGTGTTGTGCTGTGCTATACTATTTTATGCTCTGTTGTGAGGTGCTTTGTTATGCTGTTCTGTGTTATGTTGTGCTGTTCTGTGCTATTCTCTGCTTTGATATGATCGGATATGATTAATATCATTGATTTTATACAATACTTATACAAGAAGTTAATATTGACCAAGTTGCATTTTGTACAACCTTTGTGTTTTTTTCATGTTTTTTTTCCAACAATAAATGAATCTGTTTTTAACCTACTCATTTGAGTCAAAGATTTAATGGTCTATTCATAAAGAAACTCGACTAGACAGTCATTTGTAAATGCATCTGACATTTTGAACGAATCATTTGAATGAATGTTTCAGTAATACACTGGTTAAGACAGGGACTTGCACTACCTACAATTGATTTCATTGCCATATTTATCTCTCTATTACTTGAGCAGTGACCTCAATTGTTTTTTAGCATTGAATTAAAATGGCTTTATTTCTCTTCCTCAGTTTCTCTTTAATATACTTTTATTTAAATGAACCCTTTCTGTCAATCAAATTTCTGTGTCCACATTCAATTCTTAGAATAAATATAAGGAATTATAAGCAGATAACTAAAATCATGCGTACAACGTTTCACCCCATTTTCCTGCCGTAGAGTATTCTGTCTAACATGCAAATACGTTATAAAGGTGTCAAACCAACTGTGAATGCTGCTTCATATGTTTTCTGAATATGAGCCATTAGTCAAAAAAGAAAATGCAGGAACATTTTTGTTGCAAAAAAAGTGATTTTCTGCCATATAGAGGGTTAGAATGCATTTTAATATGTTATGGTTCAGATTCGAGCAAAAGTGTGTTATTTCTGCTCTGTCTTGCTGTGGGATTTTGAGTGTGACAGGAGAATATATTCTTGTCTAGGTTCTTTGACAAAAAAAAGGAACTTCCTTCTCCTTCATAAAAAAATATTTATTTTTATACCTATTTTAGCTCAAAGCAGATAGATGGGCATCCCCAAACACACACACACACCTCAGTAAACCTCATGTAAAACAAACCCTTGACACGTGTTACCTGTGGGGCAGCATGCGTGTGACCACCATGTGCTCATACAGTGTGTCTGTCTGTGTGTGTGTGGCATGTAGCGGGTGGACATGTCCTATATGACAGCTGTAGTATCATTGCCTGAGGAAACTCTGCACAAGCATCTGAAAAACAGATAGAGCGAGAGAGAGAGAGAGAGAGAGAGAGATGCAGGAACATCCCTACTGTACTCGTCTGTGTATGCAGTGATTGGATATAAAGTGACCAGATGTCCCGATTAAAATCTGTTTTATGAGCCGTGTCTAGATGATAATTAGTATTAACTTTAGTTCGAAATGTAGCAAAGTGTTCAAAGATCTGTATGGATTTTATTTTATTTTCACACTGTTAAGTGATAAGAAAATTGACTTATGATGGCATTTGATTAATTTTATACAAAGCCGTAACATTTGTACATATAATTTGGCTGCAATTAGTTAGCTAGTTTATTATTTAGTTTGTTTGGTAACAATTTTCTAAAAGCAATAAAGTACTTGCGACGTGTTGTGAATAAATCATAGAACATACATTATACACACATACATTATGCATATACATATATCATGTGGTGATGGGGCAGTAACTAGTGGGGGAAAATGTGTAATTTGCATTTAATGTTAATTATTATAAAGTGTTTACATCTGAATATTTTCTGCAAAATGCTAGGACACGGTGAATAATGTTTATTTGATGCTTAGCCTGTTTTGTTTGTGTGATTCATTGTGTTATTTAAAGGCCATTTACAAAAGCTATGCTTTTGATGGTTACTTTTAAAGAATAATTTGGCATTGTGGAGGCCAGTGTAAGTGGGGAGGGATTTCTGATAGTTTCTGAAACCGTAATCAATGTTGAGTGTTGAATACTGTCATGAGATTAACCCTGCCTGTTTAAATGTTTAAGAATGTTCCGACAGTTGAAAATAAAATGTTTAATATTCTACTTGTTACATTTTAAATGTACTAACCAGCCCCATATCATAAGGAAACATAACTGTTTTTACTTCTTGTCAGAAAAGTGGCTAATTTGCACATTCATACCATTTCATTTGTACAAAATCAAGCATTGTTTTTTTTAAAGGAGACATGCCCCCAAACACATCCCCTCCAACCCTACCCCTGATTGGGGGATGAGCAAATCATACTAAAATGTATATATGGAATTGTACAAATTCATATGAATTAGTCACTATATCAAGAATTATTACAATGAGATTGTGAACCAAAGTAAACTTCCCAGCACTGCTAATGGAATATAATAATAATAATAATAATAATAATAATAATAATAATAATAATAATAATAA
>CAIGQW010000596.1:6223889-6236719 GCA_903798125.1 Danio choprae
AATAATAATAATAATAATAATAATAATAATAATAATAATAATAATAAATTATAATATAATATAATATAATATAATATAATATAATATAATATAATATAATATAATATAATATAATATAATATAAAAATAAAATTGTTAAGACACTTGATATTTTACCATGACCATCTAGTAGCATATTAAAGTTAACTGAAACTGGACCTAATAAGAAAAGTTGTATCTGATTGTTTTAATATATAACTGAACTAACAATTATACCAACAATAACTAACATCATTTTATGAAGCATTTAATTTTTGAGAATGACACAAATATTAGTTTTCACAAAGTTTGCTGCTAAACTGCTTTTAGATTTTAGTTTCAGTTGTTTCTGTGATGTACTGAAATATAATTACAAGCACTTTATACGTTTTAAAGGCTTTTATCCACAATTACATGACATTTATGCAAAGAGTCAGTATTTGCAGTGTTGGCCCTTCTTTTTCAGGACCTCTGCAATTCGACTGGGCATGCTCTCAATCAACTTCTGGGCCAAATCCTGACTGATAGCAACCCATTCTTTCATAATCACTTCTTGGAGTTTGTCAGAATTAGTGGGTTTTTGTTTGTCCACATTCTCAATGGGATTAAGATCGGGGGAGTCCAGGCCATGGACCGAACATTTCAACGTTTTGGTCTCCGAGCCTTATGGCACAGTGCTCCATTGTGCTGGAAAATGCATTGTTCTTCACCAAACTGTTGTTGGATTGTTGGAAGAAGTTGCTGTTGGAGGGTGTTTTGAAGCCTTCTTAACAAGAATTGAACCTCTTTTCTTGAAGTTCTTGATGATCCTATAAATTGTTGATTTAGGTGCAATCTTAGTAGCTCTCAATATCCTTGCCTGTGAAGCCATTTTTATGCAACGCAATGATGGCTGCATGCGTTTCTTTGCAGGTCACCATGGTTAACAATAGAAGAACAATGATTTCAAGCATCACCCTCCTGTCAAGTCTGCCATTCTAACCCAGTCAGCATGACATAATGATCTCCAGCCTTGTGCTCGTCAACATTCTCACCTGAGCTAACAAGACGATTACTGAAATGATCTCAGCAGGTTCTTTAATGACAGCAATGAAATGCAGTAGAAGGTTTTTTCATGATTAAATTAATTTTCATGGCAAAGAAGGACTATGCAATTCATCTGATCACTCTTCATAACATTCTGGAGTATATGCACATTGCTATTATAAAAACTTAATCAGCAACTTTTCCAATTTCCAATATTTCTGTAATTGTCAAAACTCGTGGCCACGACTGTACTGTATGTGCATGAGTGTGTTTGTTAAAATAATAATAATAATAAAGCTAAATTATTATTATTATTATTAATACATCAGTCTTATAAAATATGTAAACAGAAATAGACACTATATAAAAACTATGTATTATGAATAATTTACAGACATGAATAAAGCATAGCATATGCTGAGAGTCTTTCAAAGTTTTGATGGTAGGCTACTTACATCAACAATAGACGTGACTTTGTTAACAAGAACACTGATTTTAAAAAAAGCAACACGTGGGTTTTGTAGTCTGAAACTGAGATTAGATTAAGGTCATCTACTGTATATAAAATGAGACATATGTCTAAAACAACAGAAGCAAACAGGTATGTCCTCATTTAGATAGCTAATTGTGTGTCTGCAGTCAATTGACTGTGCTATACAGAGCCTAATGACGGCTTACCAGTCTAATTACTCAAACAGCGAAGAGAAAACACATTACCTTTCACGAAATTAAATCTTTTACGCTGTTTAGTATAAAACGGCAATATAATGAAAAATTAAACATGAGGGAGCCGTTCATTTTTATCTGTAGGAACCATATTGGAGGGAAGTGGCAGCCCAGAGGTTTTATGTATTATACGGTCGTTCACTCGAGGAACGGACGCTAAGTGGCTTTGACTTCATTTGTCAAAGGCCCTCTGTGTCTCTGCACTAATGACCTTTCTATTTAAATAAGTAAACGTTTCCTTGCCCCTGCCTCTTGTCTCTGTGTAAAATGACCCTGCCAGTGTGCAGGCTTGGCATCAGAAGTCATTAGCCCGGTTACGGGCGAGAGTTTGGTGTGTGTTGGCATTGCATTGTGTGGTTGAATGAGGACACTCGTCGTATACAGCTGCTGCAAGATGCACATGACACAGTCAGACATGCTTATACTCAAAAAAACAATAGCATATTTAATATATATATATTTACAGTCAAACGTTTGCTATATTTATTTAAAGTATTTTCTCACCAAATGGCTTTCTCAGGCATTCTTAAATACAGTAAATGTTATTATTGTGAAGTACTGTATTTTTAAATAACTTGTTTTATTTAAATACATTGATTTTTAGTTTTGTTGAATTTTGTTGCAGTGATTACTCTAATTTTCTGAATAAGTGACGTCTATGTTCGTTTTTTATGTAATTTGTTAAAGGGATAGTTAACTCAAAAATAAAAATTGTTATTTACTCAGCCTTTACTTGTTCCAAACCTGTTTTGACTTCCTTTCTTCTGTTGAACTCAAAAGAAGATGTTTTGAAGAAAGCTGGAAACCTGTAACCATTGACTTCCATGGTAATTGTTTTTCCTGCTGAAGTCAGTGGTTACAGGTTTTCAGCTTTCTTTGAAATATCTTATTTTGTGTTCAACAAAATAAAAATAAAAACTAACTAAGGTTTGGAACCACCTGAGGTTGAGTAAATGGAGTACGTTTTCATTTTTGGGTGAACTATCCCTTTAAAGAAATGCAATTAATTTACAACCTCAATGCTGTCTTTAAAGCTTTATTGGTTATTGTTAAAATTGTTGTTTCCCTTTTGGAGTAAATGAATGGACTTTGCACTTCTGGGACACAAATGTTCTTATTTCAATCATTGATCATCGTGGTAAAATGTACTGTATACTCACACAGATGGTAATTGTCACATTATGTAATAGAGATGCATGATTTGTTGCCGATATGGTGGGCAATGACATCAGAACCCGGTTGCTTCAGGATTTTCCTGTGGTTTTAAAATGGGAAATTTTAATTAATGGATAAAACAAGGTCTGTAAACAACATAAACAGAACAAATTTGCACCCCAAATGCTCTTATTTAGTAACTTATTAGAAATGCATGTTTTGTAAAATAACTAACTAAACTAAACTCACATTTTTGATACCATATTCATTAAATCTTTTTTAAAAACCCATGAAAAACTCATAGGAAAATATCAAGTGGGTTTCTGACTTTATTTCTGTGTACAAAACAAACTGAAGTATGTCAATTCAATTAAAAAGCCTACAAACATTTTAACATTATGGATCATTTCATACCTAATAATTTAACTAAATGAGCAATTTTCTGCCTGTAAGGTTGATTTAAGAATGTTTACTGAAATTATAAACGCTCTCAATTGTGTTGTTTTTAATAAATGTCATAATGAATGCCCTTCAGTGTGATATTACTTCAATCTAACACAGTCATATTAATTAATTTTTTAATTTTGGTATAAATATGTTTAGGAGCACTTTGTAGCTACAGTACTGTGTCCAAACTTTATTCTGCATTTATAACTACAAATTGTGTATATTTGCAACCAATATAGTAGTCAACATTTGAAGTGGATCAAAAAAAAAAAAATGTCCTAAGACAAGAATGGGTGTTGTAACAGTTTTAGGACAACGTTGATAAAAGGTTATGATCCATTTCAAATGTTTAATACTCAGGACAATTTTGAAAAACGTTTTTGATCTACTTTAAACGTTGACTACTAAGACAGAAATGGGGGTTTTAGGACATCTTTGTTGAAAGATCTTGATCCACTTCAACTTTATATACCGTGTTCGCCTCACACCTCATAAAAAGTTAAGCCAAAACAATTTGATAGCCCCCTGGTGGCTGGCTGCAGTATAGGCCATAAACCTAAAAAAAACATTTTTTATTAAAGTAAATTTACACTTTAAAAAAATATAACGTCACCACTATTTTTTGTAGTTTTTATCACATTAATATACACTATGGTCAAGTGTTCAATTTTCTAATTTGTTCTCTTGCAGTTCGTTATTGAAGTTATAGAAATGGGGCGTGGCCTCATGATTGTGTACTTGTGACTGGGTGTGCGGGATTTAGATTTTTAAAGTCCACCTCACAACTACTAATGCAGAGATACTGGCTCCAAATTACAGCGCAGGATGACAACATCCATACCAGAGTAATTTTGGCTTCATTTTTCAAAAGTGGAAAAAAGCATTCATCAAATTTTCTCAGTTCTAAACACTTATCTCTCTCAAATGACAGTTGCTTTAATCCAAACAGGTATATTAACACATGAGTCAAACCTGAATGTTTGTGACACAAGGCTGAAAAAACAAAAAACTAAATCCCACAAAACCTGAATATGCTTGAGGCCACAGCTAAAGAGGAGGGAGCTGCAGTTAATTAAGATGTACAGAAAGAGGGAGACGATTAAACCACATCTTCTCTTGGGTCATTTACCAGATGGATGAGGAACATGTCTGAAGACTCTGGGACAAGAATTAACAAGCTCAAATCTGTCTAATTAACTAATCTGATCTATTCCCCTACCCAATCCCGAGGCTGGGAAACTGGGGCAGGAGTGGCACCTCAGGCTTCTGGCTAAACTCCACGCCAGTTGTGTTTCTGCTGCGCCGCTTGAAGGATTGTGACTTCTGTGGACCACAAGACGCAATAATGTCAGAGATGTAACAGATGCTAGTTTGGGAGAGTGGGAGGTATTTATTATTCAAAATGGCTGCTGTAGTAATGAAGGCCTTGGGGTTTTTGATCTGAAAAAAGGCTGATGGGTTTTTGAATCTGCTCCTATTGTAGTGAGTGGTTATTGTGAGCACAGCTTTGTTTGTTATAATGGGGTAATTCTGGTTATGTACCATCATTGTGGTACTATTTGCATTTGTCACAGAGAGCTACACATGTACTGCTATGTAGCTACAAATGCTACACATTTGATGTCTCCTTTGTCGCTTTTTAAGCATGTATTTATTAGAATTTTAGTTGGGTTTTGACTAAATAAGCTGGGAGTGTTCCAGAAAGCAGTTTATGTGCCATATTGGATAACTTTAAGGGAATGTAAGTGGATAAACTCAGCTTTTGGTAAAAAAAAACAAAAAAAACATAGTAAGTTACTATAGCAATGGAGCAGGTTATGTTTAATAACCTTAATACTGAGCTTAGTACTGTATGTGTGCATTTCTTACAATATTTCTATATATATTTGGTAAGTTAAAACACTTTATGAAATTATTATATATATTTGTATTGTTATTAATTTAATGTGTAAATGCATAATTTTATTCAGTGGAAGAAAACCAACCAACCAACCAACCATTAAAATGATCAAATCCTATGCATTATTCTGCAAGCAGTTTCTATTCAATCTTGTTCACAATAACAACAAAAAAAAAATTTTAATTGAAGTAATTAATATACCAATAGGGGGCGATAAACTTTAAGTGTATAAATTGCCATTAAACAGAAAAAGGAGAAAGAAGAGGTGTGGCATGCTGCTTTTTGGCATCTGTTTTCTTTACAATTTGTGGTTTCTTCGTTTTGTTGAGAATGTCTTTTGTGTTCATGTTTAACATGAGGTCAGAATTGACTGAACTTGCTCCCATGAGAGGTTCTGGGACTGACATACCTTGAGTAAGCAGGTTTAGAGTTAATCAACCTAGTTCAGTGTTCAGGAGATGCTTAATTAATCTGGCTTTCTAGAATACACCCCACCTGAGCCAATGCTATTGTCGTGTCATTGAGAGATATATATATTTTTATTATTATTATTATTATTTATTTTTATATTTTATATATATATATATATATATTATTTCTTTCTTTGTTTTTGTTTTTTTACATTTAAATTTGACAGTATAAAATTAAAATCCATGTCACCCTATAAATGGCTTTGTTTTAATAAAAAATATTCATTACAATTTGTGGAATTTAAATTAATTTGTCATAACCGTACATGGCTAAACTTATCAAATAAAATCTGTAACATCTGGATAATGTTATATATCATATATATTGCCTTTAGATATTATATAAATCCGGGAAGTAACTTAGTATATAGATACGAATAGCTTATTCTACAGTAGTTGACTCACATTCTCTCAATAATCACAATATACATGGTTCTAATAATAACAATCATTAGATGCAGTAAATTAAGCCAGCACTATAGTCAATATGAACTACCGTCAGGTTTAATTGAGTAACCCATCCTGCTGGGTTAAATGAGCAATTCAGCTAGCTTGGTTAGATTAGCTCAGCATGTTACATCTATCCAACAGTGTGGTTAAAAACCCAACCAAATGAGATGTTTAGTCGAAACTTTCAGCAATTTGCTCCATGTTAATTTAATTTTTAATTTTTTGTGTTTAATTCTTCCACAAGTTTTCAAATACAACTCAAGTGACCTCGTGCCCTACCAGTCAATGAAATATCCACATTCATAACATTCACCCAAAGCTCTATTTGCCATATTAATGGAAGCTGTATCTACAGCATTCCCGATCTTGCAGACCTCTGTGTTTCTCTCTGATCTTAAATGGGAGACTTTAAGAAATCCTCCCACCCGGGTCATCTTTCATTCAGACTCGAGTCCTCTCGGGCCTATTTAGGGATGAGTAACTGCACAAACGTCTGTCACCTTTCCTTCCCAGAGACATCTGGAGAAAGACATGAGTTGGCGGTAAGAATAATATCTGCATATGAAATGGAGCACGAGTCCCTCTGAGGAACATCTCATTTACAGCAGGATGAAGCAACAAGGCGGAAAAAGAAGCCACTGATTTGTGGGGTTTTCTCAGGACCTTGCCCTGTGGATTACTTTGAAAGTATAAAGACAAGATTACTTCCTCTGGCTTCCTTGAACAGGAGGTCAGGTGGCTCATAGCCAGCAATAAAGAATAGCTGGCCTTTTATCCACCGCAAATGCATTTTACTTCATCTTTTGCTCTCAGAGCTCTGCGGGCGGTTGTGTCCAGCTAACGTTTTTTCCTTTTGCCTTAGAAGAAGCCAATACTCCAATTTTTCCATTGTCCGGTCACATGGTAGTGCTAAAGGCCCTGATATACGTTGAATGAAATCAATTGACGGACTGAAATGAAGTAATTTGGAACAAAATCCAGCCAAAACACAGTTCATTTTGAGTTCATTTTGGCTGTTAGAAACAGCCAAATTATAACTCCGCCTTCTTTGAGACCAAAATTTTTTCCTTTATCATTCCACAGAGGGCAGACAGGAGAACAACATTAAAAACAACAACACTAAATTAGCAAGATGAATGCACTGGAGGGTTGAGTAGTAGAGCTGGTACATCCGCCATTGTTGTTATGCGTCTAGGTTGTGTTTGCATCACCACCTCCTGCAGCACACAGAGGTGTCAAAATGTTTTTAAAAGAATATATACTGTCGTTCAGCATTTTCAAGCTTCATTTTGCCCTCGAACAAAGAACCAAAAAGAACTTTGTTTGAAGTATAAAGAGGCATTAACCATCATTAATTCTCAAACTTCTCTCAATTGGCCTGCCGGTAAGCCCTGCCCCGTGTAGTTACTCTTGCTAACTCAGACAAACAAATTAAGTTTCTAACTGCCTTACAATAGCTGGATTTCCATGGCCTTGTGTTATTGTGCATTTTGAAGTGCATTTTTATATCACTTGAAAAATGAGTAGTGGAAATGCCAACTTTAGCAACAATTTTCTTTATTTCTCAAAGTTTTTACGCTCACTTGAGGTGGCTTTGGCAAAAAAAAAAAGGTCAATGTAAATAATGGGAGATGGAAACACATCTGCCAAATAAACCCTTAGACAGTGAACATTGCACCTACATGCTTCCATTATGTTTGCCTTGATTACAATTGGTTACTATGTTACCAATTCTACAGTCAGCTGCTCTTACAACTTGATGGTAACACACCTAATATGCATTTTGGGATTATTTTGTCTTTTTTCTGTAAACTTTAAAAAAATACGCTTCACATTAGGAGGGAAACCTGGCTACTGACAGCTGTCAGTGTGAAAACATTGTCCCAAGATGTTTTTGATACATTTTTGACAAAGATTGTCAAGGCGCATTCAAGTGGGACTAAAATATGCCATAGAGAGATATGCCAAAAATGTAACCGTCACTTGCATCTATAAGCAGCAGCCGTCACACTGTTTCAGTGACTTTTTTTTTCTGGCAGATGCCCATCCTCATCCTCCTCTTCTCTCAGTCCTTCTCTTCAGAAGTACCCTAATAATAGGTGGTTTGAATTCAGAGCTTAAGTGGAGCCTCCTTCAAGGACAGCAAGCCAAGTTTGTTTACCATTCTACAGAATATCATGAAGAAACGAGTTGCTGCACTCCTGCAATAATGATTCAATAACTTTATCAGCAGAGTTTAAAAGTATTGTTGACTATAGCTTAGAACAAATGTATACATCTTTGTTTTCTGGAATACTTGATTCTGATTGGTCAGTCGCAACATTCCAAGGCATGTTATGTAAGATATAAATTACATCCAGGCAGTTGTTATTGCAAAATTATGCTTGACAGGCTTTGTCATGCTTTGTTCTGCTATAACAACAGCCTGTATGTACTATATCCATTACTTGTTTGGCTTTAGAAAGTTAAATTAATCGCAATTATCATCCATCAGGACATCTGGAATAAATGTTACAAGTAGTATAGCCATATTGTTTAACCGTTTTAGTAGCTTAAACACTATGAAACCAATATCTTCCAATATTTCTCTACAGAGTTCTGGTTCCTGTAGAACTTATACTCATCTGCCATTGGCTCAAATGTTCAATGGGAGGGGTTTTGGGCTTGGGCAACTTGGCCTCAACAAAGTCCAACCTAATGAGTAGATTCTGTCTACTAATGTACACAGATAATAAGTAAATAAATAAACATCTTTGCTTGCCAAATTGTTGTTCTGGCAGCCTCCCAAATACCTAAATGTTTATTATTTTATGTAAATAAATATCAAATTTCCATAAAAATATCAATGTTGGCCTGAGCCGCAGCCGCAGTCATGCAAGTTTACCGTGTAATTCATCAGCTGTTATCATCACTGAGTATGGTGAGTGGGTTTTTCGACTTAGCTTGAGGCCTGCACTTTCCATTGAAACCATCAATCAGCTGCACTTAGACGTGGAGGATGTGAAGATCTCTTCATTGATCCGATTTCCGAATGCATACGGTACATGCAGAAAAAGCTGAAAATGCATGTGTGTGATTGATTGAGGTTTTTGCAGGGATCTGGTTATTTATCATGCTGTTGATATCCTGCCACTGTTAACTTGTGTAATAAACACTGTGGTTTCTAATGTAGTATGCACTTGTTGATTTCCTGGACTTATATTAGGGGTGATTTCTAGAATTCATTCATTCATTCATTTTCCTTTGGCTTAGTCCCTTATTTATCAGGGGTTGCCACAGCGGAATGAATCGTCAACTATTCCATTATATGTTTTACACAGCAGATGCTCTTCCAGCCACAACCCAGTACTGGGAAACACAACCATACTCTCTCACATTCACTCATACACTAAGGCAAATTTAGTTAATCTAATTCACTTATAGCACATGTCTTTGACCTGTGGGGGAATCCGGAGCACCCGGAGGAAACCCACGTGAACACGGGGAGAACATGCAAACTCCACACAGACACACCAACTGGCTCAAACCAGCGACCTTCTTGTTGTGAGGCGATTCTTGAGTTGCAGGTACATTTTACATCTCAATGTTCTGGTCAACTCTGTTACTTCAGTTGTAAAAAGAATAACAATCTTTAAAGCACTGATAGAAAAAGCATGTGACTTGCTCCAAGTGATGTCACTTCCTCTGACGGGAATCTCTTGAAGTCATTGGGGTACAGTGCTTAGCATATATGACTACACCCCATTTTGAAAATAAATATTTTTATCCATTTCTCAGTGAATATGGGTAGAATATATTGGTGCATTTGAACAAAACAGATTTATTAAACAGATATATTTATTAAAATAATATTTTAGTCACAGAACAACTTTAAAAATGGAAGGATAATACATTTAAATTTATGCAAAATATTGCAAAAAAAATAAATAAACTACAACATTTTAACAGAATTGTATATATTTTTTGTTTCTCTTGATTTTTGCTATTTTCGAACATTTTATTTAATATTTTTCCCTAACATATACATTTGGGCTACTCATTTTTGAACCATTATTGTAAGTTATTTAGTTAGATTAGCTCCAGATTTGGCTTCAGTACTGACCAAACTAATGTATATGCACAAATATAATATTGTAAAGCATCCGATAGTAAACATTAATTTAAATGAGAGATTTGTGGGGGGTGTACTGAATCCTGTATGTCATCATTCTTTTCTCATTCTGGTCGTTCTGCTCCCAAACACTGGAATTCTCTTCCTCCTGACATCCGCAACATTGACTCTCTCCCTCTTTGTTCAAATCCTTAAGGGACACCTATGATCAAAATCATCTTTTGTACGCTGTTTGGACAAAACTGTGCGTAGGTATAGTGTCTCCACAGTCATATTGGGGTGATATAAAGACAATAAGTCTCTTTTTTTAAATTTCCTGATGTAAAAATAGGATCCAAATTTTGAGGCCGACTGCAACGTTACATAGGAGTGCAGTTTCCCCGCTTAACGAATTGATTGATAGCCGCGTATTAACATGTCTCTGTAGTAATGCATATAATCATATCAACAATACAGGACGTGCGCAAAGCAACCGGGATTAAAAGATTTGTTCAGCTCTCTGTGATCATCAATCATCATCAAATGTGATCAGGAATGAAGTTTACAAGTTTAAAACGTTTTTAAAACAGTGCATGTGTGTAATGAATTACAGCGATTGTACCGTCTTTATCACCACAGCCGCATGTCAATACAATTATAAAAGAAGACGCTTCAATCCCGGTTTGTGGACGTTAAATCAGGTTTATTTTGTACATTAACATCATGCATAACCATACAGCAGGGGATTTTAACGTGTATCCTGGTACATTTGCCATGCAAAAACAGTGCAAAGTTAAGCATGTGCGTACGTGCAAGTGAGTGTGAACTTTGTAAAGACATTGTGTGTAACTTATCTAAAGGCTTGAATTAACTCCACAACAAATATATCAAATAATGATTGTAAAGTTTTTACTGTAGTATTTCTCACAAACGTTACGTGAGATCTGCTTCTTTCCTGTCTGTCACTCTGCTGTATAACAGCTGAGGCGGAGATTGAGTGACCTTGAGTTTCTTAAAAGGCGCTTTAAATAAAATGTATTATTATAATTTTTTTATTATTATTAAAATGTTTAGAATGCATCAATGGTAGATTAATTATATGTCAGCTTTGTCATTGTGATATTTCAATGAATTTCCCATTCACTTTTTAAAAACAATAATATGATGAAGATGAAGAATTCGGTTTCAGACATGCACTCACAAAAAGATGTTTGCTGTTTGTGCAAACTACTTATTTTAAATGAGCTGAAACAACACAATTATTGAGTTTTTTTGGGGGGGGCAACTCAATTGTTTTATGTTCAATGCACTTATATTAATAAATTCTTAAGTTAACTTAATTGTCCCAACACAAATCGATTGTGTGAAACCCAGCATTTTTTGCAGTGTGCCTGGCACAACTTTTGGGAAAGAGCTAATTTAAAGTTGAATTTTTCCTATAGAATTTGCCTTTGAGTGTCCAGATGTGATTTATGATGGGAGAAATCTCACTAGCATTTCATTAAGTCCTCGTCTTGGTTAAAGATGACCTCAATATGAGCAATCTTGGAACCAACAGTGTGTAAACAGGATTGATGCCAGTTGAATTAAAAGTGCCTGGACCGAGTTTCCCCCAATTGAGATCTCTGGATCTCTAGCTCTATTGATCAGTCCATTGTATTATCTTTCTGTTGGGACTTATTAGAGAAACTCCTCTGAAGACCTCTAGTTCTTATTGACGTTTGCACAAAATGACACTTTGATGGGCGCAGTCTGATATTGACTAACAGATGCAGTATACAGCCTTGTTGACAACTGAAGATCAAATTGCACTTTTATTACACTACATTCATTAAAATATGTTGACATTGGTCAATTTCATTGGTTTATTTTATTTTATTTTTACTTTTCTGGGATTATAAAAGACCTTTAGGATGAATGGCGTAACATATAATAATACATCATAAATTACAATGAAATAAATTGAATAAAAATATATGAATAAAAAAAAAAACAATAGTATTCGTTAATTTAAACTGCATGGAACTTTTACTTTTGTGTGTTTCACTGAAGACAATATATACATTTTACTTGGACTATTGCTTTTAAACCTTGTTGGAAAAAAAACAGCTGTCCTATATGTGTCATAACTTGATCTCTTGAGAAAATAGAGCAGTTTTACAGATGCTTTATACAGTTTTGTTGGCAACACAAGCTCAAATTATACTTGTATTATATCTGTTATTTCAGCATGGCTTTTTAATTGGTTCACTTTGTTTTTAATTTTCTGCAAAATTACTTTTTAGGATCAATGACACGTATTTGAAAGTAATAAATCTATTAATTTATTAATACATGCATACAAATGCAATTACTAGATAAAATGAGAATATGAGGATGGTTTAATTTGGATAATAAAATGGTGAAAGGAATTTAATTCCTGCTGGTGGGGAAAAGAGTCATCATGCCTCCGTAAAAAATAAAAGAAAATGAAAGAAAACACGTTTCCTATTCTTTGCTGCTATTATTATTATTATTATTATTATTATTATTATTATTATTATTATTA
>CAIGQW010000596.1:6252874-6265688 GCA_903798125.1 Danio choprae
ACACACACACACACACACACACACACACACACACACACACACACACACAAGCTGTGAACATGAAGTCCTTCCCGTATGCAGGTACATCGCTTTCATTTTCTCACTAAAAGTTTAGTCTGCTTATGAAGTTATGTCAAGCCTTGCGTGGGCTACTATACCAGGGATTATGGGTAAAGAACAAAGTAGCAAAGGTTGGTTTCCTTTAGCACGGTGTTGCTGTGGTGATGGATCTGAGTGCCCTTTGGAGAGAATCAAAGGTATAAACACAGTGATATTGTGAAATGTCACAATGACAGTTATGTAATAAATCAATGGTATTCGTGTCTGTGCGCTCATCTTTCTTTGTACCTTTTAATGCTCAGCATCGACTTCAATCGATCAATTATAATGGATTATTAGTAAACAGTTGGTCAAAGGGTGAGAATGAATGAATGAATGAGAGTTGGAGTTAATAACACAATTGACTTTAGGTAAAGATGTAAGATAAAAGATTGATTAGAGAAAAATGCATCTTAATATCAGGTGTGAACAAGGCCTCAGATGCGTCTCATTCTGCTCCCTAGCTCCTGAGGTCATGAATCAGTAGCTTATGTACACTAGATTTTGTTAGATATTCAATGGATAATTCGATGCACTGAGTGTGACATTATTTATGTATATATATATATATATATATATATAATTAGATGGCAAATAGATGATATTATATGATATGTATAAGTTTTCCTACTGTGGATGCCAGACTCCTGTGCAATCTGTCGGACAGTGCGATGGGTGCGTGGTGTGTCTTTTTGGCTCAGTACCATGTCTTCGACAGTGGTGATATTTTCAACAGTATGGGAAGTGCGTGGGAGACCACTCCCCGACACATGACATACTGATCCAGTGCGATTAAATCTTCGCCAACAAGTAATCCAATCCACCTTTTGTCCAGTTTTTAATCGGAAATTCACAAAGGAAGTTTGAAGCACTGTAGCCTTTCAGTACTCGTAAATCTTTGATCAAACTCTTATCTTCATTCCAAAACACCATTTTTATTTAAGCCTTACGCAGCAAAAAAATAAATACGTCATGATTACGCCATCATTATGTCATCGCCAAGGAAAGTAAATAAAAGGATATAATATAAAATATTCAACACTAATGTTTTGGGGGGCGTGTTTCAGCCAGTGGATAAGGGAATCTAATCACAGTAAATGGCACCATGAAAAAGAAGCAATAAATTTAAATTCTCAACAACAGCATCAGGCAGTCTGCAGAGAAACTTGGCCTTGGGCACCAGTGGACATTTCAGCACAACATCGACCCGAAACACAGTAAAAGTGGTGAAGAAATGGTTAGTAGACAAAAAACATTAACGTTTTGCAGTGGCCAAGCCACAGTCCTGACTTAAATCCAATTGAGAATCTGTGGAGGGAGCTAAATATCAGGGGGATGGCAAGGAGACCTGAAAGATCCTGAAAGAGTTGGAACTCATTGCTAAAGAGGAATGGGCAAAAATACCAGCAAATGGTCAGCAATTATAGCAAGCGTTTGATAGCTGTAATAGCCAATAAACGGCTTTTCTATTGATTATTGAGAAGGGTATTTTGTAAATGTAAATAAAAAACGTATTGTATTGCAAAATGTAAATAAAAAAAATTTCCACAATGATGCCTCTTGTACATTGTTTTATTATTTTTTGGGATAAGCCTGAATCATTTACGGTAAAAAAAAAAATAAAAAAATCAGGTTGAATAAAAGTAAGTAAGTCAGAATTTGCCAGGCGTATGAATCATTTCGGGCTTGACTATGTATATGTGTGTATATACATACATTCATGGCCAAAAATTTTGAGAAAGACACAAATATTAGTTTTCACAAAGTTTGCTGCTAAACTGCTTTTAGATTTTTGTTTCAGTTGTTTCTGTGATGTACTGAAATATAATTACAAGCACTTCATACGTTTCAAAGGCTTTAATTGACAATTACATGACATTTATGCAAAGAGTCAGTAATTGTAGTGTTGGCCCTTATTTTTCAGGACCTCTGCAACTTGACTGGGCATGCTCTCAATCAACTTCTGGACCAAATCCTGACTGATAGCAACCCATTCTTTCATAATCACTTCTTGGAGTTTGTCAGAATTAGTGGGTTTTTGTTTGTCCACCCGCCTCTTGAAGATTGACCACAAGTTCTCAGTGGGATTAAGTTCTGGAGAGTTTCCAGACCATGGACCCAAAATTTCAACGTTTTGGTCCCCGACCCAATTCGATATCACTTTTGCCTTATGGCACGGTGCTCCATTGTGCTGGAAAATGCATTGTTCTTCACCAAACTGTTGTTGGATTGTTAGAAGAAGTTGCTGTTGGAGGGGGTTTTGGTACCATTCTTTATTCATGGCTGTGTTTTTGGGCAAAATTGTGAGTGAAAAAGTGAAAAATATGACTGTACATGTAAATATGATATTTAAAAAATACATTCAGAAAGTGCAATCAATAAATCATTAGCTTTTGATTGCTTTGTACTGTATTAAATCAGTATATTGCAACAGTAATTTTGTTTTTATTTCTGTTCTATAAGCCCCAGTTACGTATTATTTGTCACCTTGGCTGAATAGTCTTCCTGTGTCATGATATTTCTCATATGTTTAAATGTCATCTTTAGTATAAGCCTTTATAAAATACCTCCATTTAAAATTTCAATGAATAACTTGGGTATATTCACTCACCTTTTTTCCAAAGTGCTGGGTTAGAAGTCAACATGAAACTGCATTTGCAACCCATTTCATTTCACCTGCCAGGCATTGACTGGGTTGTGAGATGTGGGTGTTCAATAGTAGAATGAAGTCAAATCTGAATGTGAGTTTGCAGTGGATTGTGGATAGATTCTTTGGTTTTTATTCAGGCTATTATGCCATCATTGCTGCAGACTTTATTTATATTTACCAGTGCTTGATGAAATCATACATTATATTTTGGTTATATTATAGTCGTTGTAAAGAAGGTATGTTTGAATGTACAACCTTGTAATACCACATGAAAATGATTGCATTTTAGGACTCTATTGAATATAATACTCATAACAATGCTAGCGAACAGTCCAATTGTCCCATCCATCCGTCCGTCCGTCTGTCCGTCCCTCTGTCTATCCATCCATCTGTCTGTTTATCTGTCCATATGTCCGTTCATCCAACCATCCATCCATGCACCCATACTATTTTCCATTAATCTTTTCAGTCTGTCCATTCATTCATACTTTTTTTCCATTCATCTTTTCAGTCTGTTTAATCATTCATTCTTTCATTCATCTGTCATCAATTCATCCAATCATTCTACCATCTATCCATACAGCTGTAATTCGGTTTGTCTGTCCATCCATCCATCTTTCTATCTTTCTCATTTTTCTGCAGGGCTCATCCATCCATCTCATTTTTCTGCAGGGTTCATCCATCCATCCATCTCATTTTTCTGCAGGCTTCATCCTTCCATCCAAATATCTGTCCTTTAAATAGTTCTCCTGGCTACTCCATGTCTTTTTAACATTATCTATCTTTATATCATTGCATTACTGCATACTGGACTGAACACTGTAGCAATTTGCTTATTTGACAGCTGACAGACAGTCATTTGAAAGGTACAGCTTATATATTTTAAAATCAAGACCTTTTTTTTTGTAAACAGTGCAGACTGATTAACTATGTATATGACTGTTTAAGTAAACAAGGTCATATTAACTTTCAGAGGTTAAGTAAAAAAATGCATCTCGATGTTAAACAAATGTGTGTGCTCGTGTATGTACAAGTTTTACCTTCATGGGCACACGAGGGGACATGAACTCGCACACGAGGGCTCTAAATTTGAGTGGTGAGATCAAAAAGCTCATTGTAGTGAGTCCTGAAGGCTTTGATGTGCAGCGTGAGGCTCAGATGAGAAAACCAATCGCTGCATGTTGATTACTTTGGTCGACTCACCCATGTATGCATATGATTTAATGGGACTACATTTTGAAGATGAAAGGGATTTGGAGAAGCCTAATGTAGACCGCTCTACCTTAATACACACCCACAGGGGGCTTTCAGTTTAAATGTGACTCACACAAAAACACCCATCGCTGTGATTGACCTGGATCAATCTCACTCCTGAAAAGCTGGAGTCCAGTCAATCGATGCCACAATTAATTACAACTTGATGTGTTTGAAATCAATGCGCCCAAATGCCAAACATGTGTTCACAGCTGGTTTTTAAGTAAAAGCAAGGAAATGAAAGGCTCAAGCAGAAGTCACACGGGGTAATTTTAAGTGAATGAAAAACATCACCCATTAATCAGAGTGTCACCGTTCAGGCGACAAAACCAAAAGCAGAGAGTGACGAAAATGTATGGCCACTGTTGTTGAAGGTCACCAGAATAATAAATAGGGGTTAGCACTATTCCAAAGCTAACAACGGGTCAATCCCTCTCAAGCAACCTTGTTAAAGGGACCCCAAAATGAAAATTGACTCACTATTTACTTGCTCTCACGTGGTTCCAAAGCTTTATGAGTTTCTTTCTTTTGTTGAACCTCAAAGATGATATTTGGAGAAAGCTAAAAACCTTTAACTGGAAAAACAAACAGTTGTGGAACAGTGGAAGTCAATATACAGGTTTAACAGAAGAGAGAAACTATCCCTTTAAAATAGGATCCCTTTGCAGGTCTCAAGCTAAACCTTGCAGATATAAGTTAGAATCTTATTTCATTCCTAAAAGCCCCAGTTATGTTTCATTTGTCACTTTCTTGGCTGAATGGTTTTCATACGTCTTTAAATGTCACTTTTTTGCAGTTCATCTAAGCTCTTTCCTTAATTTCAGTGCATAACTTTGGTGTATTCACCATTCTCTCATAGTGCTAGGTTAAAGCGTGAAACATGAAACTAGATTCACAAACTATTTAATTTTATCTGTCTGGAATTGCCTGGGTTGTAAGATGTGGGTGTTCAATAGAAGAATGAAGCCAAATCTGAATGTGTGCTTGCAATGCATTGTGGTGAGCTTTTGATTTCAATCTATATATGTGGTTATTGCTACAAATTTGCATTGACAAGAGCTTGACTAAGTCTGTTACATATTGATGACAATATGTGATGTTGATGAAGGTCACAAAAATAAGTTACTTGGCACTATTAGAGTGCTATTTAATGGGACTATTCCCTTGGAGCAACCTTGCTAAAAAGACAAATCATCTTTGCAGGTTTCAAGCAATGGTTCAAGTGCAAACCTTGCACTTAAAGTCCAGGACTCATATTCACAAACTATTTTATCCTACCACTAAGAGTTTTAAACAGTAGTACAAGTTTTTTTCAATTTTTTTTTGTTAAAACCTATTCACAAAGTGAGAAATCTAAGAGTAAGGAAAGATTAGAGTAAGGACACTAATCAACCGTGTTGTTATGTTTGATATCTGCAAACTTATTAACTATGCACACGCTGATTGGCTGATAGGAGTGGGAAGGGTTTTTTGTTAGAGATTTACTCATAGAAACATTGTAGAGCACAACATTATGTTGTCATCTTCAAGAAAAGATTTAAAATAAAAATGTTGCCACATTTAATTTAAGCGTCACTAATTAAACTAGTATGTGTTCAGCCACTTACATGTGATTTATTTATTTATTTTTTCTTTTACCATGTAGGTGTATATTTAGGGTTCAAAAAATATTTAGAACTGACATGTCCATTATTTTAAAGATTTTCTTCCGGAAGTGGCAAGAGCTACTTTAGCCTTAAGATGTTTTGTAAAAACAGCCTCAGATCTTTAAATGATTAAAATAGTATTTTGACTTATTTTCTTTCAAATATGTTAAATATATTCTTAAAAAAGCAAACAAGGCATTAAACAACATGGTTAAACTGAAAACTGGATATAATCTTACAACAAAAGTTTAAAAAAATCTCCACTAGAGTATTATAATTATTGTTTTAAGTTGCCAGAGCTGGCATTCCTGATCATATTTACAAAACCAGTATTCAAGAGACCATGAAATATTTATGTAAGCAGAGAATATCAAAAGAAAGAACAGACTCTGTTTTTAAACAACCATCCACTACAATTTCCTTAAAAAAATAAATCACATTTTGGTCAAAGACCTCACACACATCAGATTCACAATAAGTGACAAAACATGGATTATCAGAGATGGAGAAGTCCAATCCAAGTCATACAGCGCTTCATGTTCATGTTTTTTTTTTTGTAACATGGTCGGGATAATATAGTTAGACATCCCACCCTGTCAAAACTCATCATCATACCTTACTTGTGCATGAATAGCATCTGTCTGCTTTTCCTGGGCTACTATTTCAGGACATGTGTAAAATTATTTACTGTATAACAGTAAAACCAGGACTGGGGGGTTATGTAATGCTGCATTTGAAACTCACTTCTTAACTAAAGTTTAGTGTTTGAAGTAAATCCTTCTGTGAGATGATTTTGTAGTTATGTGCTTATTTGTCACATTAAATCAACAAAAGTTATTAAATCTTCTGTTTAAAAATGTTTGGAGTTTCCATGTGAGAGCGCCCTCTGGCAATCTGAGGAGATTTACTGAAAACAACTATGCTTCCCTGACAAGATGTACATGACAATCACAGCTTTGCTAAATCACATTAGCAACTTTATTTCAAATAATTACACAGCTCTAGTAAAAACATGAACTGGCATTAATGCTATAGGAAGGATTACTGAAAAGATTGAAGAATTGCATTCTATGGTAATCAACATTTTATCACAAGTGCTGTTGATTTAACTTTGTTATAAATCTGGAATATAGTTTTAACCAGCCTAAATATCTCAACTTTCTTGGTCAAACTACTCCAATGGAAAAAAAAAACCCTAACACCGTTTAATGTTACAGTATGCTGCATCTAAACAACACACACCAACAGCAAAAAAAAAAGAAACTTTAACTATAAACCCTCCAGCATTATAGTCTCAACTGCTCTTTTAAGCAGGCGCCAATAGGTCAAAGCATCTTAGATTGAAAACAGAAAAGATGAGAGACCATCAAATGAAATGAAATCCCATTTCTAAGCAAACAGAAGCCTGGCAGATGATATTTGCTACAGTGTGAGAGTAAACCTGAAGATGCTAATTGAGATGGGGCTTTGACTAAGGCACTGGAGCTGCTGGAGAGGAATACATCCTGAGATATGCATACAAATAAAGTACACATACACATTTAACAAAATATTCATTATTCAGCGGCAGAGATGTCTGGGTAGTCTCCCCGCTGGCAGCTCTGCAGTTAGTATGCTAATATCTTGTGAAATACCAAACAAACACACTCTCTCTTCGTTCAGTCACTTGACGCTCTGTTTGCGAAATAAGCCGGCCAACATCGAAGTCTCACCGTTCTCCAAATCTGATTAAAATCCAATGTTTGTTCAAATTTTTGACTGGTGGAAGCCTGTATGCATGGCATGGCATCTTACCAAGTTTATACTCTCTTTTAAAAATTTTTTTTCTTATACAGAGATTTGGCAGTGTTTCTTTCCCCAGGCATCATTTCTCGGCAGGCAGGCATCACACGAGGCAGTATTTGGCTGAAGTGCCAAGCACATTCCCAACAAACTGAATTGTTTTCTTCTTTTTTCTTTTACTCTTTCTTTCATGACGTTCCAAACGCTCCCGTCTCTTCTTTTTTTTCATCACAGGCCTTGAGGGTTTACACGGCTCACAGGCCTTAAAACGTTTCCTGAATATTCACTGATATATGTGCAACTATGGCTTTGAAAACAAGAAGCAAGTACTGTACAAAAGCAATCAGAAGCCAAACAGGGTTTAAAGCATGACGGCAGACACACCGCTGCTCATATGCTGTTGAAAATGATTTACTACAGCTCAGCTGATTTGCTGTTTTTTGTTTTTTTTCTTTTTCTTGTTGCTGGATATTTGTTATTTAGCTTCGCAGCTGAGCACTTCATGGGTAAGTTGTGCCAGGTATGGTGTCAAGTCTGATAGTTGGTATGATAATATCTCAATCCATGATGCAAAGCACTCTAACTTGCGGAAGCAAAAATGTACCATAGACTGACGTCTAAAAGTTTGAGAACAAATTCAAAAGCATATACAAAAGAATGGCAAGAATGCAAATGATGATAATTGATGAATCAGATGGAAAAGGTTAGCAAGTGAACTCATTTGTACAGACTGTTCTTGTTCTGGCACAAGATGCTCTTTGAAAGCTTTGAAAATATAGTTTCTAATAAAAAGGGTATTATTATTGCCATATAAGAGGTCTTTTTATTTTAAGATTATTACACACACGACATCGGTGTTCGGGTTTAGCTAACTAAAGCTAAGCAATTAAGATTTTCCTTTTTCAGTAGCTATTTCCGAAAGTTTTAATTTCAGTAATAGTTTGACTATTGAGTGGAAGCCTGCTTTTTTAGATGGATGGATGGATGGATAGGTAGATGTCTTAAAATTCTGAGTTTATATCTTGCAGTTCAGTTTATATCTTGCAATTCTGACTTATATTTTTCCTTTAAACAGCAGTGACATGCAGTACACACTAAAAAGACAAAAGCAAATACTCACAATAAATAAAAGTACCACACGGAGTAATAACTGACCTGACCACTGAACGCACCCACATGACCCATTGCTTTTCTCAAGAGTCTGAAGCACACAAACTGCAATTTTGTAGTCAAGTACTGTAAACTGAAGCAGTAATCCAACAATCTTATTCAGACTCTTTTTTTTTTCAAGTAGCTTTGGTTTTGTTTGGTTTTAGTCAATCGGTTTGACTCTTGCTTCTAGATTCTAAGGCAGTGGTTCCAACCCTTTTTTTTTTTTTTTACTCACGGCCCACACAACCAAACATGTAGGCCTATGTTTTTGTGGCCCACTGTCATTTTTAAATAAATCTGCAATGGCAGAGTGCATGGTAGTGTTGCTGCTGTAGTGGCAGTGTTTCCTAATCCTTCCTCAGCAAAGTGTAGATTTGCTTCACATTGCAATCAAAAGTGGAGACGCATCTCACACACAGGGGAAAATTATACATAGATGGCACGTTATCATTTTCCAACAGGTTTCCAACAAGGCTACAGCATCAAATATTGGCCTGACATATGTATTATAGCATTTTTTAGCCGTGTAAGCACAAATCATTTTGAAAACATTGTAACGCAGACGTCTACATCGTTGCCATCTAAAGTCTTCTAAAGTCTTATCATATATTTGTTTACTGATTAAAGTACTCGGCGGCACAGTGGCTCAGTCCCGGCTGGGCCAGTTGACATTTCGGTGTGGAGTTTGCATGTTCTCCCCGTGTTGGAGTGGGTTTCCTCTGGGTGCTCCGGTTTCACCCACAGTCCAAAGACATGCTCTATAGGTGAATTGAATTAACTAAATTGTCCGTAGTGTATGAGTGTGTGTGAATGTGAGAGTTTATGGGTGTTTCTCAGTACTGGATGGAAGGGCATCCGCTGTGTAAAACATATGCTGGATAAGTTGGCGGTTCATTCCGCTGTGGCGACCTCTGAACAGAGACTAAGCCAAAGGAAAAATAATGAATAAATGAATGATTAAAATCCCATTAGAGTTAAAATGCCTACTGTTAAAACCTGCAAAAAAAAGGGTTTTGTTCTGGTTATGGCTGGCTTTGACAGGCGAAACAAAACGAATGTGTTTTGAAAATGCTCAAGACACCGTTATCATTTGGAAACAATGTGCTCAGTTTCAGTATATATGGAATGAAAGGCAACTTTTGAAAATGGAAGCATTGCTTTCCATAATCTTTTTTTATTTTTAAATAGTCTCCTGGATTATTGTGTACCATTCCTTGATTTGTCAAGCCCCTCATATATGACAATTACACAAGTGGTAGACTGCAAGTACAGATGTGCATGTGCAAAATATGTGCATGTCCAATGAGCATCATGCATCAGGCTGTGTAGTGTGAATGGAAATTGTTTTCCAAAATGCAATAAAAACGCCAGCTTGGGTGAGAAGTATTTACATCGTACCATAAAAAATGCAAACAAAAACACGCTAGTGTAAACGGCACCAAATCAATGAACTCAAAGTCATTCCACCGAATCTGTTGAAATGACGCATTCGATTATGACTGATTGTATGTCATGTTTTAGATCACTGCAGAATTGCTAA
This sequence comes from Danio choprae, assembly GCA_903798125.1. Taxonomy (NCBI): domain Eukaryota; kingdom Metazoa; phylum Chordata; class Actinopteri; order Cypriniformes; family Danionidae; genus Danio; species Danio choprae. The sequence goes on from CAIGQW010000596.1 coordinate 6,262,998, forward strand.
AGGCATTTTGTAAGTTACATTACTTAGAAGCGAAAGTTTGAATATGAATGATATCCTTAATTTAGGTATTTATCACACAAAGTTTTTGTATGGCTTGGCATTGGTTTAGAATAAAATAAATGCGTTTTTATGCTGTTAATATACATGATGTTAATATAAATATGTCCTTAGCTACTTTTTCTTAACTTGCATCAAGTATTGTATTTTACTTTAATCACTGTACATTGTATCATTAGTGGCTGTGGAAAGCTAGAGTTTCGAAGTAGCTCCCTCAACATGACACCAAAACAATCACACAGTTGTTGTTGTTTATTTTTTTCCACCACTACACATTCACAAGCAGACAAGAGAATCTGATCATTTTGTAGGGAAAGAATAATTGAATCCTGTTTGCAGGAGAGGCTGGCAAATGACTGCTCCTAGCGTTGATTTGATTCATATATTCAGAGCCTAGCATGCTAAATCACAACCGCGAAAAAAACAACAGTAAACAATATAAAAACCAACAGCTGGAACACAAAGATCTGGACAGAGATGCTATACTTACAAACAAACTGTACAAAAATAAATAAATAAATAAATCACTGGTTGGTTATATAATTTTTTTTTTACGTGTACACCAGTGTTTACATGTACACCAACAATCTGCTACGAAACAGCCTGATTAAGTAATTTACACAGAAATCAGTACCTAGTGACGTCAGAATATTCTATATGCTAAGCAAGTTATCATATCAAATAAAGCATGGAAAAAAAACATGAAATTCTGCATTTAAATATGCAGAAAAAGGTGTTTACTGTATGAAATCGAGGTAATGAGCTGTGTCAATTGCATTATGATTGAGCAAATTATGATCTTATTCCAATCAAATGTGTTAACTAGTACATGTGATAGCATGCGCTGCCAGCATAATAAGGTTAAAAAATGTGCATGTAAACACACTTGACCTCTATTAACATGCATTCATCATTAAACAAGAAAGGTTAGTTGTTTCCGTTGTTCAATGGCTGTGTTTCTTTTTTTACAATCCAGCCTGATAAAATAGTTTCGAATGAATACACAATCCAGTTTGCTTTTCCATATTGGTTCAGACTGCTAGACCAGGGGCTAGACTCACAAAGCACACAAATTTCTTGTTCTAGTTTTTATCTAGAATTTAGTTAATTGGAAAGAATGTTAAATTAAATAACAGTCGTAGATCAAAAGGGTAAGATACGGTATCCAATAAAATTATTGTCTTGTCAGATATTAAACATTAAATAATTATAAGATTTGCAACATGTAATATAAACTGTGTAGCTCCAGTATTTGAGTTATTTAAACTAGCATATTTGCTTATTTGATTGTATTCCAGATGGAAAAACTATGGGTTGTCAACAGCTCTTGCCTAATGGAGTTTTATTTGTCTTTCTTGTCATCCATGCCTTATTAGCTGTCTAATAATCTTTTGATAGTTAATGCCATTAAAATGCTCATGCACTTTACATTAAAAAAAATTAAAAACTTGAGAAAATGCTGTTACTTTAAGACAGGTCAATAAAGTGTTTCAGTTAATATATAGCACAAATTGAGATTTTTTTTTTCAAGAGCTGCAAGACAATTCTTACGAACTTCTCAGAATTTATCTTAAAGGTGCAATAGAATGAAAATCTGGATGTAGAAGCATAGCTGAATACTAGGATTTTAGTACATGAAAATGACATACCGTGAGCCTTAAACACCATTGTTTCCTTGTTCTCTTGTAAATCCTGTGAGTGTAAAATCCTGGTAACAAAACACAAACTGTTATGTTGCATATAGGATCATTATTATGCATGCCCCAGGCTGCATTTAAATGGCCACAATGTTTCCTAATGAGATTGCAACAATGATAGTTTTAAGTTTATCTACACTGTTAACAATTTCTTGTCTTAAGTATCTAAAGTAACTTACTGGCAGCAGTTCACAAGTAACTTTACTGTAAGTCAGTTACAGCAAAAATACTACGGCCATGGCCAAAAGTTTTGAGAATGACACAAATATTAGTTTTCACAAAGTTTGCTGCTAAACTGCTTTTAGATCTTTGTTTCAGTTGTTTCTGTGATGTACTGAAACATAATCACAAGCACTTCATACGTTTCAAAGGCTTTTATCCACAATTACATGACATTTATGCAAAGAGTCAGTATTTGCAGTGTTGGCCCTTCTTTTTCAGGACCTCTGCAATTTGACTGGGCATGCTCTCAATCAACTTCTGGGCCAAATCCTGACTGATAGCAACCCATTCTTTCATAATCACTTCTTGGAGTTTGTCAGAATCAGTGGGTTTTTGTTTGTCCACCCGCCTCTTGAGAATTGACCACAAGTTCTCAATGGACCCAAAATTTCAACGTTTGGTCTCCGAGCCACTTAAATATCACTTTTGCCTTATGGCACGGTGCTCCATCGTGCTGGAAAATGCATTGTTCTTCACCAAACTGTAGTTGAATTGTTGGAAGAAGTTGCTGTTGGAGGGTGTTTTGGTACCATTCTTTATTCATGGCTGTGTTTTTGGGCAAAATTGTGAGTGAGCCCACTCCCTTGGATGAGAAGCAACCCCACACATGAATGGTCTCAGGATGCTTTACTGTTGGCATGACACAGGACTGATGGTAGCGCTCACCTTTTCTTCTCCAGACAAGCCTTTTTCCAGATGCCCCAAACAATCAGAA
>CAIGQW010000596.1:6304061-6324011 GCA_903798125.1 Danio choprae
GATAGATAGATAGATAGATAGATAGATAGATAGATAGATAGATAGATGGATAGATGGATAGATGGATAGATGGATAGATAGATGGATAGAGTTTACCCTGCTGTCAGAGTTATTTAAAGTCTTGTTACAAGCTCAACTAGAACAACATAACAGGAAAAAGATACAAGCAAGAACAAATTGGTTGCGTGTTGATATTTTGCTTGGTATTTACTCAGATCGAATCATGTTCACTCTGAACTGCTGTTATTAGAAAAGACTGAGCTGCTTTGCCTTAGGAGAGAGGCTGATAAATGTACTAGGCAGTTTTCTTTTCCCAAATCATGCTATAAGAATTTAAAAAACCAAGAATGAAAACAGCCTGAGTGCTGTATCAATCCACTGGTCTTACAGTTATTTTTTAAGCAATAAAATGAGAAAAGAAGACAAATTATTGGAGTGTTGATCCACAAACGGATATATCACACACATATCATGACTGCTAATGGTTAGAGCACAGTAAGGACAGTCTCTAAGGACACCCAGTACTAAGGTAAGCTATCATAGGGTGGAAAAAAAGAAGTTTGGTGGCAGCCTCAGTGGCAGGTCGGTGTAATGGACTGCCAAGTAGCTGCTCTGAGCTTGGTGATTGATGCCTTGCTGTTGATGAATGCTAACACACACCCGCCCAAGTTAGTGGTGAGGTGACAGTTTTATTGATAAATGAACAGTGGGACATGTGGATCTCATCAATCTCAGCCTTTTTAGCCACAGAATAAAGTCCCCCATTGCCACTGGCGACCCTGGCTGCTCCCGACAGACTAAAAGCAAGCTTCTCTCGTGGACTGTTTTGAAAATTAAATCTCACCAGGGACCAATCAAGATCAAAGCTTGGACGAAGAAAAACAGGAAATGGCAAATTGATTTAAACTGTTGTTCGATGCATACCAGTGATTATAGGCATCAAATGGACTTCGGCGCAAACTTAATTACTTCATTAGCGAGATAGAGACAACAACCTTTGTTGCTGCCTTCGATATTAATAAATAAGCATCATCATTAAAAGCGGTGACATTCAGCTAAAAACAAAGATCGAAGGCTTTCCGTGCGCAATCAAGTTTCTCTTGATCTTTACCCAGAAATCCCTGCAACAGCCTCTAATGAACAGCCCAGAGAGGACTCTAAATCATTTTAGACAGAGCAAGCGAGAAAACAACAGATTAAAATGGGGCAGAGAGAGAGGATGGTTGAGCGAGAACGATAAAAAGGATTGTTGAGGAGAGCAGAAAGGTGACACCCTGGCAAAGATAGGCAGTGTTTCTGCCCTGAGAATGTCAGCGCTGTCAGGAAGCTGGAAGGAGAGCGAGAGAGAGAGCAGAACGAAGAGTTGTAGCGATTAAGGACAGCGCTGGCCTCCAGTCTGACCAAAGTGAGAGATGATCACGCACACACTCCGACATCTGCACAAACATATCAGCCATACCACATTGCCAAAGAGCGAGACCGCAGGGAGAGCAGAAACCCTACAGATTGTTTTATCGCCAAGCGTTCAGGCAGACCCGCGTCCCAAATCGTGCGCGCAAAAATGCACACATTTCAGCTAAAATTACATTAGCTGTGTACAAACACAAAAAACGCATCCTAACACAAGCACTATAATCTCGAATGGCACGACGCCTCATGGGCCCAGCAAGCAACAGTGAGCACGGATGACTTCATTGAGACAATTGCCCCAATTAAACGCAAATGTCATAATTATCATACACAAGCAGAGCTGTTAGAGAAACCACGCGGCTGTTCTCTCTTGAAGCCGGCACATCTGTCGAACGCCCGCTTTCTTCTCCCGACTGAACTTTAATAATGACGGCTCGGAGCATTTTATTCGCCGCGTCGCCTTTGTCTCGATGCTGTCACCAACCGTCAGAGGCAGCAGGGCTTTGATCACAGGCCTTGGTGTGTTCAGCAGCCGTTGAACGGTTGAATAGCTTCTGTCGGGACGGAGCAGAGAGAGTCTGGAGCTTTCAGACAGGAAGGGCGAAGTGGAGGAGAGCGGAACTCATTCAGCGGGGGGCGTTTTTACAGCGTAACACTCATTCAGATCCATTCAGGAAAGCACAAAGGGACAGGAAAGGCAAATAGGGAGAGAGTGAGTCAGTATTCATTCGAGGAGAGATTAGATCAAGATTGCAACACAAAGTGACAGGGGCATAGTCTTTGACAGCGTCGTTCGCACAAAGAAACGCTCTTTCAATTTGCTGATGAACAAAGGAGACGAGGAGCAAAATGTGAAGAAAATTGTCCTGATGTGTTAAAGCGAACAACTCATTCATTGATGCAGGTTTGAAAGAATGGTTCTTCACTGACCAAACAACACAATTTACAGGTGATCCTAGAGATATTTTATAATGTTTTGGCCTACATGACACCTGTTGAATAGAGCATCATGCAAAAGCAATAGTTTTTTGTCACAAATTAGGCCAAACTAGTTGTTAAAGGACATTCTGTTAATAATTACTCACCCTCATGTAGTTCAAAACATCTGAAACCTTCATTTGTCTTCAGAACACAAGTGATGATATTTTAGGTGAAATCTACGAGCTCTCTCACCCTCCTTAGACAGCAATGGTGCTGATTTGTGTAAAGACGTGCCCCTATGCTAAAACTGAGGGGGGGAATGTTGAATAAAGTCATTATTCGTTTGCTTTATGTTTTATGTGTGCACAAAAGTATTCTGGTAGTTTGATAATATTCTGATTTAACCGAAGACACATGGGCTGTTTTGATAGTGTATTTTGGTTCCTTTCTGGACTTTAAACAAGTTGCGTCCATTGCTGTCTATTGAGGAACAAAGAGCTCTCAGATTTCATCCAAATTTTCATTTTATTTTGTGTTCCAAAGATGAACAAAGGTCTTGGGGGTATGGAACAATATCAGAGTGAGTAACTGAATAATAATTGGGTAAAATATCCATTAAGTCATGAGGTTTCTAAAACTAAGACATCACATCCACAGTCCTTGGAGTCATATAATGAATTCTATATTTATTATGGGTGCTGCTTTCTTTGATGGTTTGCCTACAAACAAAGATGTTGTAATGCCAAACTTCACTCATAGACTATGGCTACATTTAAAGCCAACCTGTCATTTGCAAGTTGCCAGCAAGAGCTAACACTGTGTCCACACCAGACATCAGCAGGGTGGCACGATGAGACTCGACTAAAATAGAAATCTAATCAAAATCATACAAATAACAAATTAATAGCCAAAGTGGTGTCAAAACCCAGCCCTTAAGACAACAACCATAAATAACAATTATTTATCAGAGTACCACCCAACACTGCACATTTTGCATGTCTCCTTAATCAAACACAACAGAATAAGGTCATCACATTATTAGTAGACAACCCAAGACTTAAAAGAGGGTGTTAGACAAAGGAGACCTGCAAAATGTGCAGTGTTACTCCAGGAAAATAATTGAGAACCACTGGCACAGACTCTTGGTGTCTGAAGAGATGATGTTCTTGAATGAATGATTCATTGGTTGCACACTGCTTTGCATTTTCACACTCTTAAATGCACTTAAAGCTGTGATGGAGTCCAGAGCTTCTCCTGTCAGTTTGAATGTCTGCTCATAAGAGATTATGGAGTACCAAATACTAGTTATCTTCCCATCCACATTTTGGAATATTACATAAAGAAATGCTTAAGGTAAATGGCGAGATGCACATACATTTGGCAATGGGAAGGCATTAATGGACCAACCAGTGGATTGACCACATTGTTAAACATCTTAAATGTTGTTTTGGTCATTCTAAAATCCCTTAGCCAAAGTCCCTTTTCAGAGTGGTTATGTATTATTACCTCCCAGGTAATTTATTATAGAAGAAAAAAAATGCCCACATTGGCTTCTCCTACCGCAGCAAACTCCATTTCTCTTTTTGATATTTGGCTCCAGGTTATCAGGAAATGCTGATTTAGTTCTCTCTGAGTAATTGGATATAAACTGTGACTTTTATTTTTATGCAACATTCCAGTTCTGCACATAAGTTTAATTTCCGTCCGTGAATGGAAACATAGCTACTGTTTCAGAGCTTGACCGTTCATTTTGCCAGCCGTTTATGAGTCCTAATTATTTGTTGATCACCTTCAAGCTACTTTTAAAAACTCATAGTGTACCATAGTCTCCAGGCTCACCGTGTCCTGGACACCAATATTTTATCGATTCTTTATAAAAGATGTATCGGTGTCTGGGCAATAGTTTGGTGCAGAGATAAAAAGGTTAGGATTGTGATTTTTCGATAATTCTACAGCCGTAAGTGTATATTAGCACCATTTGTTGTTTGGTTTAGTGATCTTAAGAAGTGTTTGGGCCCTGGATTGGTGATGTGTGACTTTAGAAGGAACAACCGGATTACACAAGGTTTACCAAGATAAAGCTGGTCGGATTTCAAACTGTCAACCCTATTCGGAGATAACCCGCTACAAAAAAAAAAAAAGTAGTTTCTAAACCACTGATGAAACTATTAATTTCTGTCTTTCTCACACACAGTGCATACTGTAGCACATTTCAATTTGTAGCCGTGTTTATGAAAATACAATCAAAACTATTTGCATCAACTCTAAAGCATTTTAATGACCAGTGTTTTGGTCAATTAATCTCACCCTGACTGCTGAAGGTCAATTGACTGAAATGTTGCTTATTAAAATACTTGTGTGATGATGAAAACCGAGTTCCAAGAAATGAAAAACATGCCCATCATGAGGTGTGATTATATGTGTGAATTGCATTTTAATGTATTTCTGATTCATTTATAAGAATGTCAAGTATTTGACCCTGTGTAAAGCTGTGTTGTTGTTGTTTTTTTTACAATAGTCATTCCTTTAAATCTACATTATGCCACTAAATTGTCTATCATTTTGCCCATTAGAATTCTTTTGTGCAATTATACAAGTAAATTGCATTTTATTGTATTTCTGAATAATTTAAAAGTTGAATGTCAAGCATGTGAGCCACTGTAAAATGGCTAGCCTTAGCCTGTCTTTGGTTTTATTTCTGTGGAGCACAAAATGAGATGTTTAGCAATATGTTCAGGATCCCCCCCCCCCCCCCCTCCACAGAATACAAAAAAACCTTGTTTGGCATCAAGTTGATCTAACATTTGTGTAAAAAAAAAAATCTAAATCAATTACAGGATAGTACTGTAATAAATTCTTATGTTTTTTTTTTATGCCCATCCTGTAATTTATTTTTGACGGGGATGGGTTTACGCCAATGTTTGTCCATTTGATGTTGTTTTTGACATTAAGGTGCCTGCTGGATAGCCTTAACTTGTCTTCTGTTTTTCTTGTTTTTTTCCAGGCTTTCCTTTTCCATAAAAATACTAAAAAGTACCATAAAATGCTCACCATTAAATTTCACTGTATGGAAAATGGAACTCACCATGATATTAGAGTGACAGCAAGACACAATGTCAAAATGTCAATTTTAGCAATAAACTACATTCAAGCAATACGTTTTGTAAATAAATTGTCTAATATTCTGCTCATTCAAATACTTGTGTAATTGTACAAGTTAATTGTGTTTCTGAATAATCTGACAGATGAATGTCAAGCGTTTTAGTCACTGTAAAGCTGTTAACCAGCTGACAACTTGATGTTAAAATGACATAAAAAAACACTCCAAAAAACAAATAAAAAATGTAAATCGATTTGATGATGACAACCTTGACGTCCATTTGACATCCACACACTGATGCCTTTTTGACCACCAAAATAACAACAAAGTATTATAATATAAAAATGGTTTATTTTAATTAATTACAAATTTACATTGGATTTTGTACCCCTTCAATGTAAGTAAACTACATTGATGTCAAAATGACATTAAATTGACATTTAACATTGGTGTAAAAAAAAAAATCAAAAATAAATTGCAGGACAGTACTGTAATCAATTTTTTGACGATCAATTGATTTTTGATGTGTTTTTTAATGTCATTTGATGTCTTTTCTCTGAGACAGCATATTCAGGCTTTTATTTTCAACTACCAAAAAAGTAAATAATCTTGTTCAACATACTCACCATTCAGTTTCATTGAATGGAATATGGGCACTCAACATGATATTAGAGTGAGTACCAACATACTATATCAAAATTTCAATTTGAGCATAAACTGCTCCTTTAAATCTACATTATGCCAAAAGAATCCTAGCTAACAAAGCCAAAGTCGCTCGCACAACACATATTTGTACATGGATTTACTAAAATCTCAGAGTGGCAAAATCTCAATCGATCACGCTTCCATCAGGATGGCAAACAGTGGCCCAAAGGCAGAGATGAGGGTCAGAGTAGTGTTAGTAGAGGCGAAACAACACCGCTGACCGAAGTCAACAACGCTTGTTTAATATTTGCCTTTCAGAGACAAAGATACAAGAGGACGTTGTTTCGGTGACAGGTCAGTCAACTGTCAGAGGAATGGACTCCCCCCGTTCAGCCCTCGTTTCTTGTAACCGGAGTGAAAAACAGGAACGCTGGCAGCAGGCGGGCCATCATTCCCTCAATCCGTCAGTGAGCTCGTAAAGCGGCCGGCGGTGTCGACTCTGATGCATGTTATTCTCCATTCTGATACGAAATGAAAAATGAATGAAGACATAACTGTCACAGAGATAACAGCAAATTACAAGGAACGGCAGAGGCAACGTAATAGCCTACATTGTGCGCTTTTCTCTCATAATCCGAAATGTGTTTATGGGCTGTCATTTTTCAGGGTTAGACAATATTAAAACCTGCAGCTAACATAGAAAGAACGTTTTCTGACAGTGCCGTGGCGGGACAGGAGAGTTATGAGTTGTGCTGGTGTCTGATCACAGCCGGTTGTTTGTTTGTTTGTTTATTTATTTATTTTCTTAGATGACATGAACAGAAGGTGTTTCCCCTGTGGGTAAACGTATGCTTAATTGCATTAAATCTGCCATTGCTCTTTGAATCTTGAAAGTACACTTTTTAAAGTCTTGCAAACAATAGATTTTTGATATTAAGCATAAAGTATGTTGAAGTTTTTTTTTTTGTTTTTTTGTTTTTGTTACACAAACACTTTTAAAAAATGAAATATATCATAAATCTAATTAAGTTTACACTTACAGTACGATTGCAAAATGCTATGTACAAAAAGTAGATGTAAAATAAGTAATTTTTTTTATATAAATGTATAATTTATGAGAGGAGAGTACTGTGTAAGTGAAATCATTACGTGCACTAACAACAACAACAACAACAACAACAACTACTACTACTACTACTACTACTACTACTACTGCACAATATTAGAAAAAAACTGACATTGCAATATTTTATTTTTCTGCGATACACACCCTGATATTGAGTATACTTTCACCAGATGACTTAAATAGCTCTATTTAGAAGAAATCTTTATTTTAGAGTGATTGGGATAATTTAGATACAAATAAAATAAACAGTACTTTATAGTTTTCTGGGTGTCTTAACAGAATTCAGGTAAACAAACTGAATAATCAAATGTAAAATAACACAATTAATAATAGTCTTCATTGTATACACATAAAAACAATTATTCTTTCCTAAATGTAACAAACATTATACCTTATTGTACCTTAATGCTTGAAGTGGCTTAAAATGCTTACATGGGCCTTAAGAAAGCATGCAAATGCTAAAATTGTTTGGTAACATTGTGGATTCACTGCAAAGAGTAACCATAAACCACGTGTTTTTCAACTGTGGCTACTAATCAACTATATCCTCCACATGGCAAATCCTGCGATGTGACTATTGCAAATGCACACATTGCGATATCACTGCTGAAGTGATATATTATGCAGCCCTAATAACAATGCATTTAAAAGAATTACAGCTTATTAAATGTGTGTAGATGTGTGGTAACTTAGGCCAAAATCACCATGTTTAAATAGAGTTGTAAATATTAATTTAAATTAAAATTTTACTTAAAATGCATTTACGTAATTTAAGTTCATTACTTTTGTTGAGGTGAAATGCACTTCAGTCGACTAACATATATTGTATGTATTAAACTGTAACTTCATTATCAGAAAATAGTGTGATTACAACTGTATTTCATTATGTACTTGTGTAAATTAAACCAACATTAAGGTATATTTCCCATTAATTGTCTGTTTGGACACAAGTACACTTTTAAACATATATTTCAGACAGTTCAAATGATTAATAAAGTACATGTAAATATGAATTCATCACACTTACTGTAAGTGGGACCAGAACATTTTCCCAAACTAATTTAATTTAATATAAATTTCAACTGTAATTATTTGAAGTAACATTCATTTAGGTATTAAAAATCATTACACTAAATTCAAGTGTTCTCTTTTTAGATATATAGTACTTTCATAATAGGTATTTTATGAAAGCAGGATAGGCACAAATGGCATTGATTAACTGGCTTGCGTTCATTTTACGCTGTACTTCACTGACCTTCATGGCCTTTAATGAGATAAACACGTTCGGTGACTCTGATTGGCTCTTGGTAACTAGAAAAGTACTAGAAGGAAAAGTGCTGGAGTTTTGAGCGGAAAGCACACAGACAGTGGCTCTGGTGACCCATGAGGGTGAAATGTGTTAATGGGGTCTCACTGGTGTGATGTGAAGGCAGAGCTAATGCGAAATGAACCTGTGTCCATGCAGGGTAGCTCTTTAAAAGGTCAGGATTATACTAAAGGCAGAACACTGTTTAACTTTCTCTATGGGTCAGAGACATCAGACTGACAAAAAATACATAAATAAATCCAAGAGACAATGCAACAATTAGCATAATTGATTAGGTACAGGTGAATATACAAACACTTCCCTGAAAAACACTCAAGTCAGCGATGTACACTTAATACTGTCCGGAAGTTTGAGGTCAGATCTGAAAGAAATTGATACTTTTATTCAGCAAGAATTACGTTAAACAAAAGCAACAGTAAATGTTTGTTTAAAAATCTGTCTCAAATAAATGCGATTGTTTTTAATTCCCTATTCACCAAATAATTCAGAAAGTCACAGGCTTTATAAAAAAAATAAATAAAAAAAATAAATAAATGTTTCCAAACTCATTGATACGAAATCTTGAAGAATCTTTTCTATTAAATGAATAAACAACATTAAAAGATATAATGTATTTTATTTTACAACATTACTGTTTTTATTAGATTGATCAAATACATACAGCCTTGGTGAATATATTTTCAAAATGTTTGTTTCACGTAATTTCTTAAAATATTTAAATATTATTATCTTTTTACCTCAAGGTAAATACATTTTGCAAGCATCATCAATTATTTACATATCCATATATTAATAAAAATTCATAAATATTGCATGCATTTTAGATTGTTTTCTCCCTAAGAAGTAAGAATGAGCTTTCCATCATCATCATCATCATCAACATGTGAACAGGACGACTGTATCATCATTCTTATTTGGAGTCAACTACAATGTTAAAATGAATTTTAGTACAGAAATCATAGAAAAAAAATATATATTACTGAATTATTTAAGTTAAAATGTGCCAAAACACACCACATCAACAATAAGCAATGCAATTACAAATAAATAAATAAATAGATTTTAATGCAAAGTACAGAAAAATACTGAAATAAAAAAATAAAGATGTAAAAACAAACTCTAATTCTAACTAATTATTGGTGAAACAGTACTTACTCAGATGTAGTAAATAACACAGTAGATTATGAACTTTACTGTAGCTTTTATATTTATTTCTGTATTTTTGTGCTTCCAATAGGACAGCCCAAAACTTTCAACCTGTAATGAAATAAAAAGTACATCACAAAAATACCCATTAATTAAAAGTTTCTGTATTTTGTGATTCACATGCTTTCTGTTTATTTATGTTTATGATTAATGGGACCTTTATAATGAAATTTGTAAAATAACAAAAATAGTACTGTCAGTTTATAACCTGGCTTTTGTACAGTTATTTTCAACCCCGCTGCAGACAATTTATCTCTTCAAACTATTAAAAATGTCAATAAAGTAACATCAAAAGTTGTTGAAAGAAAGATCAAGGTCATATCATCCAATAAAAAAATGACTAAGAATTGCTAATTTCCGAATATTATTTACAGTGTACATGAAAAGAGTTCTTTATTTCAGGCAGACACAAAAGGATATGAAAAGCATTTGAGACACAATTCGGAGACCATAACAAATAACTGAACACTGTTGCTTTATCAGTGCCTTTTCAAATGGTAATAAAAATGCTTGGGTTCCTATTCACCCTGTTATGTAAATAATCGCTCCTGAAATGGCATTCACATGGCACAGTAACATCACCGGTTCAGATAAGAGCCGCTTCCTGATGAATATCAAAGCTTTGCTACCTTTTGTTCATCAGTAGGTGATGGCAGCGGTTTCCATTATTGCCAGGATTGTGACAGAACCAGATCAGTACAAAAGGTGGATTCTCCATGACCAGATATTGAAAGACAGAGACAGACTGACAGCAAGTGCAATTCATCAAAAGGCGGCATCTAAGAATCTGCCATCCATAGACAGCATGAGGAAACGCAGACCTGGTGTGTTTTTTTTCACAAGTCTTCTGGAAACTTTTTATGTGCGTGATGCAATTCTTACACTTTGCGGCGATGATGTAACAATTGTATTTAGCCAAATTAACAGAAAGAGGGATGAGTCAGAGTCTTAGGAAAAAAAAAGAAAAACAGGCTTTGTGCCGGCTGTTATTGGATGCTGTCTGAAAATAAATCAAGAGACATTTCAGCAGTCAATTCATCATGAGGTTTAAATTTCTCTCCACTGAGAGCAAACTGAATTTCAGCAGGCTTTTTCTTTTGGCAGAGGCTGCAGTCTTTTGAATGCATGGCTCAGAAAACTAATATTTTGAGCTCAGGGATGCAGACTGAATTTCTTTTTCAACCTGGCCATTTTTCGAAAGGAGGAGGAGGAGGGAGTCTGTTGACAGCGAGGAGATACTGAGTAAGGGTGACTTTGGAGCAAGACCTCTCTGGAAACACCAGTTATCGCAACTGACACTTTACTAAAAGAAGGTCGGACTCTGCCAGTCATCTCACCTGCCATGAAATGAGTCTGACTCCGTCCTCAAGTGCAGCCGATGAAAAAGGACTATAAAATCAGAAATCATTGGGTGGTTAAAATGATAGTTCACTTCAGAATATTCACTGCAGGTGTATATTTTCTTTAAGTAGTACCTTAAAGGTTTTCTGACTGAAACCGTGGACCTGGGTGGGCTGTTTTTCAGAATATGAACTTAAATGCAGTTACAGTATATTTACTTTATAAGTAAAGTTCTAGGTAATTTAAAGTAACTTTTAGAGCATATGTAAGTTTAGGTTCAGAGTTAGTACCTACTGTGCAGTCGTAAGCTATAAAAGCTGAAAAAATAGATAAAAGGGGGATAGCTGATCTTAAAAATTGTATTTGCTTTTAAATCATGCCATTCAAGATTTATTCAGTGGTACATAAAATGTGATTTTCTGTGGAACTTTGGTGATTTCATAAAATGCATGACAACAGCGACCAGTGCTTGAAACAAAATGAATCTAATACCTGTGAGGTTTTAAAATCCTTAACGCCACTTTATTCAGTAAAATCTACTATAAAAATCAATAATGAAATAACAATCGGTTGCACTTTATTTGTACAGTTCACAAAAATCTAACCAATGGCCTATCTAATACTTTTAGTGCTAATCTTTACTTTACTGCTAAATGTACAATAATTTGTTGATTTTAACATGTACATATTTATTAATCTCTATAATTTATTATTACAAAGCATTTCTTACTCAGAAATTCTAGTTGAGTACCATTTTGTAGCTACAGTAGTTTCTGGTTCCCAGCTTTGCTGCGGAATCCAGGAGTGAATGTTAAAGTTAAGTGTTGTTTTGTCTGCTTTTGCACAAGCCTGATAGTGTTTTAGTGTTTAATGTTCCGTTTATGATTGGTTTTAAAAGTGTTTTTGTTATGTCTGCATTTTTTTGTGGTGAAACTAGCCTGAGTTTAGCCTGAGGATGGACCTTCAAATATTAAGACTATATTATTATAGTATAAAAATAAATAAAACAAATAAATAAAAAAAAAACTACAGTTGTTGATGCAGTGATACTGTTTAATGTTCATGTGTGCTATAGCTTGGTTATTAAAGCACTTCTTTTACTGGAAAAGCGATTGGTTTGAATAATATATTGTAAATAATTGTGAATAATATACTTGTAGATTTAAGTTTAAAATGAATTGCTTGTTAAATATAATACGTGTTTTAACCAATGGGTTTTGACATTTTTGTAAGGCAATCTGTTTGCTTGCTTTTTCAAGTAATTATTAGCAATTACATTTTACAGGAGTGGTTTGGGGAGTGGTTAATAAACAGATTTTTGTTATTTATTTTATTTTTATACAGTGTTTGTTTATTATATACTTGTGTATATTTACTGTGTATTTGCCTAGGAAATAATAGGAAGGCAATGTAACTTGATCAACAAGGTTAGGTTTAGGTTCAGGGTTTCTACTTAACCATTATCTTGTTATTACCAAGTTAGTGCAATAACTGTATTTGATACACGTGAAACTATTATTTTAATTTTTGGCAATTATTAATTTAATTCATTAATTTTTGGCAGTATTTTGATTTCTTGTGCATCATATGAAAACAAACAAACAAACAAACAAACAAACAAACAAACAAACAAACAACTTTGTATAAATTAGCAGTGATCCTGGAAGAAATTGTCTGTCAAACAAACAAAAGCCCTTTTATGAAAGGATTAGTTTTGCAAGCAGCCAGTTCGGACAGGATTGAGAAGATTCAGGAAGAACAGCGACATTAATCCAGACCCTGCTTGGAGAAATCACCTTTCAGCGAATTGAACGGAGAAGAATAGCATACGGAAACAAAAAAGGGTGTAGAGGGCAGAAAGCTCCCAGGAGCACTGAGAGAAGTTTTCAGGCGGAGATACTGCGGTACCTTTGAACTGTGTGCTTAGCATGCAAGGCCCACCTGCTCGGCCCTGGTGGGTAAGCGATCATGTTCTCACATTCTCTGCTGGTTTGCTCCTCTGATCTACAAACCATACCTGAGGCTATGGAATCAGCCCTGCCAAGAATCCACATGGGCCTTCACCAACTGAAAGGCCCTGAGAGACACAGTTAATCCAAGCATGAAGAAGAGCCCTAGAGGGGTTGATGGAGGAGGAGGAGGAGGAGAGGAAGAGAGGAAGAAGCCTCGACGGAGAGAAAAAGACATTGACTTTCAGACAGGACAAGCCTGGTTAGGCACATCCTGCTTACCATAGAAGAGAGAAGCATTCTGGGGCTTGGCAAAGTTGGTGGAGCGGAAAGAGTCCGTCAGGGATGCTACGAAAAACCTGATAGGAAGATAAAACGTACAAAGGGCTTGGCCAGTGAGGAAAAGATGTGAAAACATACCAAGGCTTACAGATGAGAGTGACTTATCGTTCCAGCAGGCTCTTGAGCCACGGGCCACTTTCTTTAAAGAGTCTTTTCAAGCCTCAAAGTAAATATACGACTGCATATCTGGGAAATAAACACCAAACTTCACTACAAGGTTAGGTTTAGTTTCAGAGTTATAGTCATTACAGTGTTATTACCAAGTTGTTTCCATAACTGTAATTGATACACATTATGTACTTATTTTATATGTACTATATAGTATGCAGAGGTCAAAAGACAGAGCACAATGCATGTAACTGCAAAAATTTTTGGCAATATTTGATCTCTTGTATGTCCTATAGATTAAACAAACAAACAAATAAATATAGTATGTATAAATTAGCAGTGATCCTGAAACATAATTTCTGTCAAACAAGCAAAAGCCCTATTAGGACAGAATTAATTTTGCAAGCAGCCAGTTTGGAGAGGATCGAGAAGGTTCAGGATAAACAGTGGCATTAATCTAGACCCTGCTTGGCGAAATCCAGGGAGGCCACAAAAAAACCCGATAGGAAGATACAATGTACAAAGGGCTTGGCCACTCAGAAAAAGATGTGAAAACATACCAATGCTAGGGCTTACAGATGAGAATGACTTATCATTCCAGCAGGCTCTTGAGCCACAGGCTACTTTCCTTGAAGAGTCTTTTGTAGACTCAAAGCAAATATAAGACCGCATTCCTAGATAACTCTGGGAAATAAACACCAAAATTCACTACAGTCAGCAAAGCACAATAAACAAGACCAACAAAATACAGAGCAGTAACATTCTCGGAGGCATTGTGTGGAGCGCTGCAGGTAGATGATGATGCATTTGTAGTCCTCTTGAGGAGTAGGGCAATTTCAATAACAACACATGGCCTGAAGCCGTAGAGAGTGGCCCTTGTCCCTGCAGGCCATTGGTTTAGGTCCAGACCGCAGCTGGGCCAGTAAGTGCCTCATTTAGGGAGACTGAGACAGGGAGATGGGCTCGACTGAGCCAGGAGAAGATTACCAGCCCTTGCCCCCGGATAAGTACCCGCTGCTGCTCAATTTTACTCCAAACACAGAGAAAATGGCAGCTGGGTCTGTTACATTTTACATTACTACCTCAAGTTACTGCTGGCCAGAAAACACAGTCAATTTATAGAATAGAGCGCTATGCTGTGCTATAAAATGTGCAATAGAGGCTCTGGTTATAAACCGACAGCTATATTGTAGACTGTTATGGCGTGCATGTTGTTGTTGTATTTTTTTGTATTATTATTCCTCTTCGCCTACAGCAGGTGTTTATCTTTGTTATGTCCTTGAGAATCACAATGAAAACACCTTTAGGAAAACGCACCCATCTGCCTTGCGAAACGGATCCTCTGGGAAGCTACGGACTGGGCATTGGCATTTCACATGTATGAAAACAAACGCTAGCACATATTATCATATCAATACCTCTGCCACTCAAGCAAACTATAGGGGTCAAAGCCTCTAGGGCATCTTCCGGTCGCCTCATTTCCAGGCAGAAAATGCGTGACTTTGATTCCCAAATGTTAGCGGTGGCTGACAGGTGCGGGCGGTGACAAACTGGTGTGCACAATGCTCGTGGTCTTTAATCAAAAGCAAAGCGACCATATGGGCAACTATTATCAAGGGAAAGCAATAAACAGCCACAAATATCCTGCTCTAATCATGCAGTGAGATGTAAGTGTGTTTTGGCATTCCCACCTGAGGCTGTGCTCATTTATTGCTTTATTTATTAAGAGAGAAAGAAACCATTTAACCATTGAATTAAACACACTTGCCACAGTTTTTGGACCATGTCGGTTTTTGTTATTTTACATTGTGTGACCCGTGAAAGATGTATTCTCTGAGTGCAGTGACCACCATATTACAGTTTGACCTTTAAATGTAAAATATAATCCCTAAAGGTGAGATAACGTAAAAAACTGCTGTAAGCTCCTACAATCCAGACACTGAAAAGTCACAGCGTACCTCTTAAAGATGAGCAACTCGGAGTAAAGCTCCGTACGTCATTTTTTCCCATCAAACCATTAACCTCATACCTCACAACATTCCGACTGAACCGTAGGTCAGGCTGACATTTTGATTAACGCAAGTACAATTTTTAAAATGCCTGCGCAGTATTTCCCAAAAGACAGTTGAGGTTGCAAGGGACTAGTTCCGACATTATTTTTTGATATTAAAATTGATCTTTTCAAGATTGCGGACGCAGATTGCAGAGAGTTACAATGCAGCAAAAGTCAGATGGGCATAAATCACGAAGGAGGTTTCGTGCGAGGAGAAGTGAATGAAGAGTAGAGGGTTTGACTGATGTTGTGACTTAAATGTTAAATGATAAAAGAGAAGATGAAACGGGGACAAAACCCTGATAGGAATATTGAACATTCAAATATAATCATACAGAATAATATATACATTGTATTGTTAAATGTAATTTAATGTAATGTAACATAATGCAATATGATGTTTTAATTTCCGTGCATTACTAAAGGGGATTTTCAGTGGTTTTTCAAGTGAGTCACTGAATGAATCATTCAGAATGATTCTGAAACACTGATTTATTGCATTGCATCTTTACTTGCATTGATGGTTTCACAAAGAATCTTTACCATCCATGAAATCTTTCATTCCACATTTTTTCATTTCCAATTTAAAGCTATTTAGATTTATTAAAATGCTCTTTACACAAAATAATGGTTTGCTTTGAGTGCTATCTTTTTAACAGAGTCATTGAATCAATCATTCAACCATTTTGTTTAAAACTGACGATTTATTTAGGAACAACCTTCTCATCTGGCTTTCTTTAAAACGAAGAAAATGGAATAAAGTTTATAAAAAGCATTGAAATGTTGCAATTTCTTCATTTGTCAGTTCGCTTTCACAAGGAAGCATCTCTAAATGGGCCAGCATTTGTTAAAAGAAATCAAGTGTGAGTAAACGGTCACCTGTCAGAACTTATTGACTACAACTTATGTGTACCGTGGCTTGCTTTTTTAGCTGGTGTTATACAAGTGTATAATTTAGAGCAAGAATCAAGGCTTTGTTTGTATTTTTATGCGTTTTGGACAGTTGTTGTTTTTTAAATATACTCATCTGACCTCATTTGAATTCCATTTCACTTAATCTTTGGTCCAGGATAACCAATGGCTCATTTTGAGAGCCATTAGCAAAAACAAACACTGCTGCTTTTTATGCAAAATTCATAATAACTCATCATGAATTGTGATAAAGCTTGGTGCAATGGACACTTAGGTCAAATTGCTTTCTCGCCTCAACCAAACTGCTTCAGAGTTCATTTTCAATCAGGCTAAGACCACCACATCTCAGACTAACTGTTTTGGTACAGATCCAAACGCAATTGCCACGTTTATATATCCCCAATAATTATGGCTTCATCTGTATTTTAATGTGTTTTGGACAGTTGTTCTAAAATGCTTGTCTTGACCAAATGTCAATTAGGCAGTTCGCTTTGTCTTTGCTCCAGGTTAACCTGATTATTTTGAGAGACATTAGCAAAACAAATACTGCTGCTTTTGACACAATATTCATAATAACTCGTTGTGATCAAGCCAGGTCCAGTGGGTTGAACTGCTTTCTCACCACAAACCATTCCAGAGTTTGTTTTCAATCAGGCTGAAAAACCTCCTCTTTCAATATCAGATGCTGCAATATCCGACCGATTGTTTCTGGTGCGGATCCAAGAGTGAATGCTGCATTCATTTATGCCAAAGAAACAAGGCTTTGTCTGTGTTTTGGACAGTGGTTCTAAAGCATGTTTTTCATTTAATCTTTGCTTCAGTTTAACACATGATTTGTTTTAGGAAACTTTAGCAAAACAAACACTGCTGCTTTTCATGCAATGTTCCAGTGTTTACTCCAACCTTTGTGACCATATGACCAGATTGTGACTGTAATAGAGTTGTCAAAAGTGCTGACTTTGGTACCAAACATTTCTGATTGGCTATTTGTTCATGTGCAACAAATATGACTGTGATTGGCTCTAATGTTCATTACTTTACCAAGCACAAACACAGATACACAGATACTGGAGCGTTTAAAAGCTGTGTCTATCAACGGATATCTATATGCAGATATATGAAAGATCTGCTGATGGATCAGCTGATAAATGTGGCTTTTAAACCGTCGTATCTGTTGAGCATGTGAAAACAATGGGCATGCAGTGGTGTTTAAGAATGTGCTCAACAGCACACACTACCAAACAACACAATACTGCAATTTATCACTTTCCTGAAAACACATACCTTGAGTAGACTATAAATGTTCCAAAGCCTCTAAAAATTGTGCTTAACTTTAATCATTAGTTGTAATAAGTATGACATAGTTGCTTTTGTATTATTTAAGGTGCATGAAGCCTTTTCACACAAAAGCACTTCTCTAGCTGTTGGACCATTTAAAAAAAATGCTAAGTGATCTATGCTTCATCTAAAACGGACATTTAGCCCCTCACAATGCTACTGACATTCTGAAAAATGTGGGACTTGCTCAGTTAACAAAAACTAAAATGAAGACTAAAACTATTGGTGAAAAAGCATTTTTGTTAACTGAAATAAAATAAAGTATATTTTTTTCGTTCAGTGTCTGTTCAAACTGTTATTTTATTTTTTATAACTAAGATGTTTTAACAAGAGATAATGTAAGCTACGCAAACTTTGCTTTGGTCAACACTGGGCATGTTCTTTTAACTCTGCTAACCTAGACTTGCTTAAACTGAAACTAAATATATAAAAACCAAATATTAATGTGTTCACAAATTAAAAATTAAACTAAAAGTCGTTAATAAACAAATTTAACTGAACTGTATATCAAATTAAAAAAAAAAACAATTATTAAAATAAAAACATAAAAAATCGCATAATAACTATAATAACACTTGTGGTGAACACATAACTTATCACACATTGTTATCAAGCCTGATTCTCTGATCCACTTGGTGTCGAAATAGTCAATAGTCGACAATAGTCAAAAATGTGCCATATTCTAATACAATGCTCTAAGGTGTGATGAGCCCTTTCTCTTTCTCTCTCTCTCTCTCTCTCTCTCTCTCTCTTTCTCTCTCTCTCTCTCTCCCCTCCCTTTCTTCCCTGCTCATCCACTCTTCTGACCTACTCTGGCTCTAATATATGCAAATAAGATTCCTGTATGATGTGATCTGGAAGATGATTTAATCCGGTCACTTATTTGTGTGCAAACACAGAGTGGCCTCTTCAGACAAAAACCCAAATATGGCTAAGCCACGTACAGCCACAGATGGAAGGAGTCTCAAAATATACACTAGGACATGACACCCAGCTGCACGTTAAACCAAGTCCATGAAATTAGCGCCTAAACACAAGGGCAACAATGGCAGGAAAGGACATCGTTTTTCAAAGTGAGTCTGTAAAAATGGACTGAGCCTTAAAATAGCGTATATTGCTGAAGTTATTTAATAAGTACACAGATTACTGTAGGAAATGATATGGTTCTTTTAAAGTCAGCATGGAATCAAAACATACTCTTCTTATTTGTATGTAGTGTATAAACAATGTATTTGTGCACTTCATTATTTCGTAAAAGATAATTTTGCCTCATAACCTTTAATCAAGTACTACAACCTTCCCTTCCTTCTGGTCACATGAATTAATCTCTCGTTTCTGCCCTGCCTTCATGGGAGATGGTGGTTCAAACAAATATAATATGATTCCATCTGCAAAATTTAGCTCCTTGTTCTCGTCATCATCGGGCATCGAAAAACATTCTGTGCCAGAGGGTGCATGTCGACGGTGATTCCAGTGGACAGTAACATCCTCCACAACTGGGTGCAAACTGGCATTCAAATCCTCCACGATTTTGTTAGCAACGCCCATCTTCCAACAATCTAATCGGTTCCCAAAGGATGAAATCATGCACTGGCCTACTTTTTTTTTGTCTCATTTTAAGAAATGTTTCAGTTGAATACACACCAAAATAGGGGAAAAATGACTTGATGTCTTAACTTCCACTTGATGTCAACTTTAAGTGAATCAGCTTTCAGCTTAATTTTTATTTTATTTATTTATTTATTGGTTATTTATTCATTCATTTTCATTTCAGCTTAGTCCCTTTATTAATCTGGGGTCGCCACTGCGGAGTGAACCGCTAACTTATCCAGCATATGTTTTACGCAGCGGATGCCCTTCCAGCTGCAACCCATCACTGGGAAACATCCACACACACCCATTTACACACATACACAATTTTGCTTACCCAATTCACTCCAACTCCACACAGAAATCCCAACTGACCCAGCCGAGGCTCGAACCAGCGACCTTCTTGCTGTGAGGCGAACATGCTACCCACTGCGCCACCGTGAGGCTTTATTGGTTATACAAATTGAAAACAATTACAAGAGGACAGGGGCTGAATTTATTCTCTGTGAAATGATACTTCATCGAAATTTAATGAAACTAGAGAAAGCGTTCACGGGGGAGCATATGGAAGCATTATTGGCC
>CAIGQW010000596.1:6334011-6359908 GCA_903798125.1 Danio choprae
TATGTATGTTGTAGGGTAATAATGTACTCAATCAAGTTTTTTTTTTAATTGTTCTATTGACCTTATTCTTGATGTACGAACGGGTGCTGTCATTGGAATCTTTTTAGTTTGAGACTTAAGAATGGTCTCATTCACTTTTGTTGATTTTTATATGTTAAAAACAGCTCGTTATGCTGCTTGATGTTGCAAACTGACATTTTGTTATTATATTATTCTCCCTTTTATGTATAGTCATGAACACACTTGTTTGTAGAGCAAATAGTTTGACCACTTCTGCCATTTATTATTCCTAGTCATTTCTCCCATAGGCGACTGAATTGGAAGTTCCAAAACAATCGCAAAAACGAGCACACTTCCGCATTGTAGAATAAGGTCAATAGTTCTGTTTTAGTTCTTAGTTCTTTAATAGTCCTTTTTTAAAATGGTTTAATTTTGACAATTTAACAGTGTTTAACTATAATATGAACTGTATTTTACTGTAGGACAGTTATGCAGTATGATACTGTATTTTACTGTAAGTTGTTGGAAATATCTTCTCGCCTAAAGGAAAAAGAAACAAAGACAGAGAAGCAAAGGTGTGCAAAACTACTCTAATGTTTCTTAACATATTCAATCATTTTCCTTCAGCTTAGTCCCTTTATTCACCAGGGGTCACCACAGTGGAATGAACCGCCAATTTATCCAGCATATGTTTTACACAGCGGACGTCCTTCCAGCTGCAACCCAGTACTGGGAAACACCCATACACACTCATTCACACACATACACTACGGCCAATTTAGTTTATTCAATTCACCTGTACCTCATGTCTTTGGACTGTGGGGGAAAACGGAGCATCCGGAGGAAACCCACGCGAAACATACCTTTTATTCTTAGTTTAATTGATAAAAATGTATGACAACAATAAGGAAATAAAACAGGACAAACTTGCATTTGTGCGTGACTTAACGACGCACAATTAATATATACATTTTATGGTGTAGACGATAGTTCAAAGGCTTATAGAACTTTGTGCCGAAAACATACAGTCATTTATGATTTGTGCTGTTTTACAGTAGATACACAAATGAATAATGCATTATAATATTTTTTTATTGTATGGAAATATATTACAGGTGAGGAAACTGTAAAAAAAAAATAATAATAATGTAAATACATCTTCAGCAAGGTAAATGGTACTGTAACAATAGTATTATATTAAAACAGTATTTTTGCTGTAAGTTTGATTAAATTCCTGGCAAACTGTAGCCAGTAAGTTACTGTAAATACTGCAAAAAATTATTAACAGTCCACCTTTCTTAACACTCGTCAAAAAAAATATCTTAATTTACTCAAGCTTCCTTGTGTCACACCCCCTGCACGTTCCTCTAGCCCCAATCACCATTCACACTCTCCATCCACTACACACCACACTCAGTCACCTGATTACTGATCACACTCACCTGTGCACTAACAACACTCACCTGCTCCAGCCATCACACACACACTACTTATACTCACCCATCCTGTTCACTGATCGGCTGGTATCATCTTCACATGGTCATACTCTCCTTGTGCTCTTCCTGATCTTCTGCCCAGTCATCCACGAACGCTCATCTCATCGAGGCTACACCTGTCATCTGTTTACTCGACTTCAAGGGAAGTGACTGTTATCTTTGTTTTAACCTGCTACGGTGCAAAGAACTGCTTTGTGTTTTAATAAAACACCTTGTAAACGTATCCTTCGTCTCTGCCTTCTGTGACCGTGACAGGATACCAGCCCCGCAAACACTCCCGGAATGATGGATGGTAATGCTAATACTTCCGGGATCGCTGCCGGCTCATACACGGAAGCCGCAGCAGTGAGTCAACAATCATCGAGTGCTCAAGTAAACCCTCTTTTCATAGAGACCAATTCGCGATCCTTCCCCAACAAAATCTCCAAGGTCGCCTTCATGATTTCTCTCCTCACGGGCCGAGCACTGCAATGGGTGGACGCCCTATGGAACGCTCGCAACCCGGTTCTCCACTCCTTTCACTCGTTCACTCAACACTTTAAGGAAGTATTTGGAATCGCACTCACCTCACTATCCGTTCATGACGAACTCATCGCACTCAATCAAGGCAAGCTCACCATTCATGAGTACACCCTTCAGTTCCGCACTCTCGCCGCCAGTAGTGGGTGGAACCAGGTGGCGCTGTTAGCCGCCTATCGCCAGGGACTACCACCCAACGTCCGCAAACAGATGGTCATCTACGAAGATAGCGCTGACCTAGAAGTGTTTATTAATAAGGCTATCAGCGTCTCCCAACACCTCAACGCCTGTTCCACCCCTACAACTCACCACAGAGCACCCTAGCATCATCATCCTTCACCGTCACTCCTTACCATTGAGACTGCCAGTTTTCGTCACACGTCACCATCACCCTCAGACTCCGAAGAACCGATGATCACTGAAGCATACCACCTCACCACAGCCGAACGTAACCGACGAATCCAACTCCAGTTGTGCCTGTATTGTGGAGAAGCTTCCCATCTCCTTTCTGGCTGTCCTGTTCACCCGTCTAGTCCAATCGTGAGTGCCTTTTCAATCACTCCTTCAGTCTGCAACATCCCGCATATACAAGCCACACTAACCCTTAATTCATGTACTTTCCCCATCAATGTCCTGGTGCACTCCGGAGCTGCTGGAAACTTCATCTCATCCAATTTCGTCACCAAACATCGCATTCCCACTGTAGTAAATGAGACCCGGTATCAGATCTATACCATCCAGAACTCACCATTGGGCGATGGCCGTATCACTCGATGGACCCGCCAGATCACACTCGTCACTCCTCCCAATCACCGTGAGAAACTCCATCTTCTGGTGCTGCCCAGGGCTAATGTGGATGTGGTGTTGGGTCGACCCTGGCTCATCCAGCATCAACCCATCATACAGTGGAGTACTGGGAAGGTCCTCGGATGGAGTGATGAATGCAAGGACCACACTCTTCACCCATCGGTAACCCAACCATCCCTTCCCCTTCACTCAACGGTAATGAATCACCCTGCCACGGACCTCACTCAACACATTCCGCCCACCTACCACTCCTTCTTGGACATCTTCAGTAAAGAACGTGCCACACAACTCCCTCCTCACCGCCCCTGCGACTGTAGCATCGACCTGCTGCCCAATGCCAAGTTACCTCACGGTCGCATATACCCTCTTTCCCGTCCTGAACATGAGGTGATGGAGAGCTACGTCCAGGAAGCCATCAACCAGGGTTTCATCCGACCATCCAGATCACCCGCCGCATCGAGCTTCTTCTTCGTCACCAAAAAGGACGGAGAGCTCAGGCCATGTATCGATTATCGGGTGTTGAACGAGGCTACGGTAAAATTTGCTTATCCACTACCGCTTGTGCCAGCAGCTCTTGAGGAGCTCCGGGAGGCGCGAGTGTTTAGTAAGCTGGACCTCCGCATCGCTTACAACCTGATCCGTATTCGAGAGGGAGATGAGTGGAAAACCGCCTTCATAACCCCTACTGGCCACTACGAATATCTGGTGATGCCCTACGGGTTAGCCAACAGTCCTTCAGTATTCCAAAACTATATGAACGAAATCTTCAGAGACCTCCTTCATCAATGTGTCATTGTGTATATCGACGATATCCTCATCTACTCCCGTAACCTTGAAGACCACCGTGCCCAGGTGTGCCAAGTATTGCGCTGTCTCAGGGAACACCAACTCTACCTGAAGGCCGAGAAGTGCGAGTTCCACCAATCCACCATCTCCTTTCTCGGCTACGTGATCTCCGCTGCGGGGGTTCAGATGGAAAACACCAAAGTGGATGCCGTAACCAACTGGAAGGAACCCCAAACCGTCAAGGAGCTCCAACGGTTCCTAGGATTCGCCAACTTCTACCGACGTTTTATAAAAAACTATAGTTTAATCTCTTCCCCATTGTCATCTCTCCTCAAGGGGGGTCGATGAACCATGGCCTGGAGCTCAGAGGCAGATCGCGCCTTCCAGCTCCTCAAAAGCAAATTTACCTCCGCACCTATCCTCAAACACCACAATCCAACACGGCCCTTCGTCGTTGAAGTCGATGCGGCGGACATAGGAGTGGGAGCCGTACTCTCTCAGTGGTCTGATGAACCCAAAGCTCTCCATCCGTGTGCGTACTACTCCCGGAAACTCAGCTCCGCAGAACAGAACTATGGCATAGGAGATTGTGAGCTGTTAGCCATCAAATTGGCCCTCAAGGAATGGCGGCACTGGCTGGAAGGAGCACGATTCCCGTTCACAGTCATTACGGACCATAAAAACCTCCAATACCTTCGTAATGCTCAACGACTGAACGCCCGACAAGCCCGTTGGTCATTATTCTTCGCCCGGTTCAACTTCTCCATCACGTACCAACCAGGCCATAAAAACTGTAAGGCAGATGCCCTATCTCGTCTGTACTACCACCGTCCATCTTCATCGCACCCATTCTCTGGAAAGTGGATGAGGAAATTAGTGCAGCTACCCTCGAGGAGCCAGCTCCTCCTGAACTTCCACCAGGACTAACCTATGTGCCCTCCAGCCACCGACTCACCCTCCTCGACAGTACGCACACCTCCCTCGGTTCAGGACACCCGGGCAGCAGGCGAACCCTCTCACTCCTACGGGAGAAATACTGGTGGCCTGGCATGATCAAAGACGTTGCCCAGTATGTCCGGGGTTGTTCAGGCTGCGCCATTACTACCACTCCGCACCGTCTCCCAGAAGGAAAACTTCAACCTTTGCCCATTCCCCGCCGACCCTGGACCCACATTGGAGTAGACTTTGCCACAGATTTGCCCCCATCACAAGGTCACACCACCATATTGGTTGTCGTCGATAGATTCTCTAAGCACTGTAAACTCATCCCACTCAAAGCCCTTCCTACCGCCTTAGAAACTGCTGAGGCTCTATTCCAACACGTCTTCCACAACTACGGCCTCCTGGAGAATATCGTCTCCGACCGGGGGCCACAGTTTATCTCCAGAGTCTGGCGGGCGTTCTTTCAGTTACTCTGAACCACCATCAGTCTCTCATCCGGCTACCATCCGCAAACTAACGGGTAGACCGAACGCAAGATTCAGGAGATCTCTCGCTACCTCCGGACATACTGTGCCCATCACCAGAGCACCTAGAGCCAGTACTTACCGTGGGCTGAATATGCACAGAACTCCCTTCGTCAAGCCACCACTGGACTAATCCCCTTTCAGTGTGTTTTAGGGTACCAACCTTCACTGTTTCCGTGGACCGGCGAAGCCTCTGAAGTGCCCGCTGTAAACCACTGCTTCCAGGAGAGCGAGAGGGTATGGGACTCAGCTCACGTCCATCTCCAAACGGGCAGTACGGAGGCACACCGATGCTGCCAACCGCCATAGACTACCAAACCCAGTTTACCACCCAGGGGACAAGGTATGGTTGTCGACCCAGAACATCCGTCTCCGACTCCCCTGTAGGAAGCTGAGTCCCCGCTACATAGGGCCCTACACCATCCACTCCCAAATCAACCCTGTCACCTACCGCCTCAACCTGCCTCCTCATTCACGAATCTTTTCAGCCTTCCATGTGTCACTCCTCAAACCATTCACTGACCCCGTTTCTCCTCCCTCCACAGACCCGGAACCGCCTCCCCCTCCAGCGCAACCCGAAATCCTGGGTGAAAACATCTACCGCATCAAAGAAATTTTCGACTCCCGGCGGCGAGACGGCCGGATCCAGTATTTAATTGACTGGGAGGGATTCGGCCCCGAGGAACGGTCATGGACACCACGGGACGACATTCTAGATCCCACTCTCCTCGAAGAATTCCACCGTCAACACCCCAATCGTCCAGCTCCCCGAGGCCGTGGTCGTCCACGCCGCCGGTCCAGGGTGCCAGGAGTCACCCGTGGAGGGGGGGGGGTACTGTCACACCCCCTGCACGTTCCTCTAGCCCCAATCACCATTCACAATCTCCATCCACTACACACCGCACTCAGTCACCTGATTACTGATCACACTCACCTGTGCACTAACAACACTCACCTGCTCCAGCCATCACACACACACTACTTATACTCACCCATCCTGTTCACTCATCGGCTGGTATCATCTTCACATGGTCATACTCTCCTTGTGCTCTTCCTGATCTTCTGTCCAGTCATCCACGAACACTCATCTCGTCGAGGCTACACCTGTCATCTGTTTACTCGACTTCAAGGGAAGTGACTGTTATTTTTGTTTTGACCTGCTAGCACTACGGTGCAAAGAACTGCTTTGTGTTTTAATAAACACATTGTAAACGTATCCTTCGTCTCTGCCTTCTGTGACCGTGACACCTTGGTCACAAAGTGTTTGAGTCACAAACTGGTTATTATGTTGAACACAAAAGTTGATATTTCGAAAAATGTTAGAAACCAACAGATTTCCGACTATAGATGCAAATGGTTACAGATTTCTAACATTCCTCAGAATATCTTCTTTTGACAACCAAGTGTGGAACAACTTGAGGGTGAGATGGGGAGTATTTTTTAAAATTATTTTTGGGTGAGCTATACCCAAGTAATAGCTTTTTCTACTACCACAAAATTGTGTATGAACATTGTGTTCAAATACTCTAACATACATCATTCCAACAGGCTTACTCCACTGAAGGACATATTTAAAATAGCCATGGATTTGATAATGCATTTCTGTGTGCTCCGTATCTTTCAGCTGGGTGTGAAATAACTGTGTTTTTGACGGTAAGTGTTGTGTGTGTGGGGGTGTGTGTGTGTGTGTGGAGCTTCAATTGGTGCCGTGGGTGACATGCACTCATGGCCAAATAAACAGACAAGGCACTGGAATATATTGTGGTATTATTTTGTGATGTTATTTGGGCAAAAGGGCTTTAGCAAAAACAAATAAATATGTCACGAAAAATTTCAGGCAATTTTCCATCAATTTCCTCTTTGCTGATGTTTTTTATATGGGTTTATACAATTTTTTGCTTGACCCTGCACCCACACAGATGAAAAAGCAAGGTACGCCCACTTTACTTAGTAACATTTCAGAACAAATTGTCAACAGAAGTCAGCTAAATAAGATAAAACTTCCCTTTAAATGTGTAATGAAATGTTAATTACATAGCATTTGAAAAAAAAAACATAACATGCTAGAGCAGTACAAATGTAATTATTTCTGTAAATGCAAAACAGCATGAATTAATTTAAAAAAATTATGAAAGAACACGTTCAGTACAAATTTGAATCAATCACTCAATCAATCAATCAAATAATACAAATACAAATAATACAAACAATAATTTTTTATATGCTTTATGCAAGTTTTGAGTCAGTTTGAGTGCTATATTTATGTGTGTGTATATGCTGGATAAGTTGGCGGTTCATTTCCCAGTGATGGGTTGCAGCTGGAAGGACATCCACTGCATAAAGCATATGCTGGATAAGTTGGCGGTTCATTCCGCTGTGGCGACCCCAGATTAATAAAGGGACTAAGCCAAAAAGAAAATGAATGAGAAACAAATATTATCATTAACATTTTAGTTAAACCCATAATACATGCAGAGGGGTTTACAGTATTTGTACTGCTATGTCATAAAAACGCCTATATAATAGAAATATATATATATATATATTTTTTCAATTATATTTAAATGTATATACAAAGCATTTAAATTATACCTTTATTAATATAATAAATTATATTAACTTTAAAATATTAACTATGAGTAGGATTAGTCTGTAATATTTGCAGTGTGCTTTATATAACCGCTCTAGACATCTAGGGTACAGCATGTTCTCATCTCACCAAGGTAAATATATTTTTTTATTTTGCTGTGTGTTTAGTCTGTGCCTTTCTAACTCTGTCAGTTGTTGCCGAGTAACCGATTAAAGTCTCTTTCTTTTATATTGTTCTCACTGCATCCACTGAGTCTATGTTGTCTTTCTGTACCTCAGTGTTTCTCTCTCCTTTCTTTCCCAGGACCTCACTTTAAGGCACAGATTGGATTTTTATTTGGAGTGGTTAGGCCTCCCTCAATCCCTTTAATATGGACAAATGGGTCCCATTATCCTCTCTGTGGCCAATCCCGCAGACGTATAACCCAAAGAAAAAAGATTCGAGACTCTTTGACTTCCTTCTCCTCCTTACTCGTCTCTTCCTCCCTCCTTTTCAGTCTCTCAATTCGCTTTTTTTTTCTCTTTACAGTCTTTCAATGTATTCGCTCGGGAACAGAGCAGGGAGAATACCGAGATGCACACTTCAATTTAGTTGGCATGAATAAACAATGGGGTTTCCATGTGCAGGATAAATTTCCCCTGGCGACACTCTCTCATACACACACACTGGCCCAGAAACACGCATTCACACACACCTGCAAAGACATACACTTTCACAGATCAGGTTATAAACACACCGCCGCGCACGCAGGGTAATATATTGAGTCTCGAAAGTACAAGAGGATAGTCCTACGCACACTCACCCCCCTAATTCACTTACCGCCACTATCTCATGCACAAACATACTCAAGTTAAAACAAATTACACGCTCGGATGCATTCAGAAACGCCAATACAGTTTGCTACTGTCGCAAAAAAAAAAGGTTGTAATGCGTGTTTGTGACAAATGTAAATAAGAAGGTCAACCGAGCCTCCGAGAGCTGCGAGGAACTGAAATGGCTCCACGTGTCTACGTCAGTCAATTCAATTTAGCCGCTTGCATAATGAGAATTTTATCTCGGCACAAGCTCAGGGACTTGACTGAATGAGAGCAGAGTGTAATTAATGAGAGCACAGATACCCATGTGTGCATCTCACACACGTATATTTCACGAAGTCTTGAGGGACCGTGGCTACATGTATCGCGTGGCTCCACGAACACGCGGCTATCAGTAAAAATGAGATATGATAAAGCGGATTCTTAAAAGTCTGACATGCACTACAATGCCAGCGAGAACTTCAGAAGGAATTTACTCTTTGAAGCCGTAACAATGACTTGTGATATATCTTGGTTTAAATAGGTCTCAGAAGCATAAGAGGGGCAATCGTTGTAAATTGGAGGCTCGGATGCTGTGAGAGTCTTAATGGAACTTCATAATGGTGGTGCTGTGAAGTGGCTCCTCCAGAAATAATAATAACGTTGTTTTAGCGCAGTATGGGAGAGTGTGTTTGCATACGCTGTGGTTGTACTCACCATTCTTTTTGTGTGTGTCTGTGTGTGTGATTCAGAGCCAGGTTTCTGGCATGGGAGGTGGATTCCACAACAAGAATGTTAAACAGCAGCCTTTAGCATCAGTCATTAGTGTGCCTCTTGAGAGCAGGGGTTTATCCACACAGCTTATACTAACTGGCTTCTCTTCCTCGTAATGTACAGTATGAATTTTTGTTGGATGTTGCTGTTGCATAATATTCCCAAGGTCTGCTGAAAAACCCACAGATTATGGCCAAATCTGTGATCGTTGTAGTCACTTGCATTTATGTAGGTCTGTCTCTTTACTAAATGGCTTATAGTTTGAGCACCTTGTCAGCATAGTGTTGTATAGTTTGGAAACAAAAAATTATCCAGGTAGTGTTACAGTCATAAAACAAGTCATAACTAGGGCTGCATGATAAATCAGTGGTTTGTCAGTAAAGCTGGTTCTGTAATTAGCTGTAAATATCCAGCAAATGCTTTCAAATACAGCAGTTTACTACACAGAGCCATAGTTCACTGCCAAGCTACAGATTAATTGACACAGTCCTGAAATCAAATATAAACATTCTGTGATTTGACAGCTGTTTGTGTACTCCAAAATCATCTCATAGCTTCAGTCTAATGTCTGAAATCAGTTGATTCTATAGTTGTGTGATTTATTAGTCACACGTTTAATAAATAAAAGCATTTAAATGCTGTCTGGGTCTCTTCTTTGAGGCATAATTGCAGATTATGGAGGAGATTTACTACTGATGACTGAAGATGAGAAGATGTACATGATAATCAACAATTTTCATTTATTGTGCAGCCCTAGTCATGTCACAAAGTAACCCCTTTAGTACTTCTTAGCATGCTCTGGGTGAGATTTAAACCTGGTTCACTGGCATCAACTATGGTTTTGCTAACAAAGTTGTAGCCTTTATGGCAGGGGTTCTCAATATCGGTCCTGGGGGTCTGGTGTCCTGCAGATTTTAGCTCTAACCCCCATCCCCAACACATGGTTTACCTTATCAAGCTCTAACTGGGCTTTCTAGAAACGTCATTGCAAATGTTGAGGCAAGTTGGAGCTCAAATCCGCAGGACGCCAGACCTCCAGGACCGATTTTAAGAACCCCTGCTCTATGGTATCTATATAACACCTCTAATCCTTACTCCCATCAAGTCAACAATGAACTGATAATACTCACCCCTCTCCAAGCACTATTTGAACCCACAGCATGGGAAGCAGACACATTAACAAGGACTCTATAGACCACAGCCTCGAGCATGAATTGCTAGTGTGGCTCGTTAGGCCAGGGACGTGAGGTTTATCCACAGTGCACTTGCTAGCTTGCCTCCGTCATACTCACCCCGCTAAATCTCACTTTCCTTTGAGTCATGACACTAGTGTGAACCCTTCAGTTCTACTGGACATGCGTTGAGTGGGATAAGAATCAGTGTCTCCAGCATGGGAGGAAGTGGTGCTAATAAGGGCACTAAAGACCGCAGCCTCTAACATGTCTTTGTTACACTCACTTCCTAAACCTCACTCTCAGAGGGTCACACCACCACACACCCACAAATGGGAGTGAGGTTTACTCATACAGCTCTTACTAGTTGACCTTTGTTAAACTCAAACCAATAATCTTCACTCCCACCTGTGTAGCAACACTAGTGTTGCTCTTCCAGTTCAACTTGGCCCATTACAAGAAGAAATATAATGAAAACTAAAGTGACAAACAAACGACACAAGAACGCAAAGAAGGTCACTGTGATTTTGTCACATTTCTTAAATATTTGGAAACAGTATGGATTATCAGATTAACAGAAATATTTGCAAGAGCTAATCCCTTTGTGGTGAGTGACATGGTGAAAATGGTACATACATAAAACTATTTGTATGTATGCAGCACTAGTTCCAGTTTCCCTTTTTTGAATGACAAAACAGACTACTGACACCTGCAGATATGGAAAGATAAATCCTCTCATGAAGATGCAGAATGTACTTTCTTGCTTCAAATGGCTGTTGTCCGTTTAGTGTGTTCACATGTAGCCAACAACGCAGTTGGTTTTCATCACCACCAGTTCTATGACGTTGGCTTGGTGTGTCCACCGGACTTTAGGTTTACCTGCCTGTACAACTTCTACTTTCTGGCCTCTGTTTCACTTGTCCTTTTGTTTAATCTTATGCGTTGAAGTCCCAGTGGTAGCCACATCTGCCACTGGATCTGACTTTTCATGCATATTTGTGCATTCCTCATAGCAAATCAGAACATAAATGGCTCGACCAGAGCGACTGGGGTAGGAGTATCTCGTCTGCTTTTGTTTGGGATCTTTAATGGCGTGGTGGGCCTGCAGGGACTCTGCTAATCAGTAGCACAGCTGCAGTTTATGATTAATGAAGCAGTGCACGTCACAAACGAGTCTGTCTATTATAAGCAGCATCAAAGCCCCAAAATATATGTTACGGGTGGCTGGCGAACACTTTCTCCTTTCATGTTTTTGTGGGAAAATTAAGGGTGTGTGGATGTGTCCACAAGTTTATCACCAGCTGCTTAAAAGTAAAACAGCTGCCGAAATCTAAATGAGTTTTACCAGGGCCATTACTTATCTTCTTTTTATGCATATGCAGGGCTTCATACAACTTTGGTAGCCTCCAGTTTACATAAATGATAAAAAATTTAATCTTAAATTACTCCCTTGATTTTGCCAAAATGTCTTTATATGATTAAAAATGGCTATACAAAATATATATTTTCTGCCTCTAAACATAAATACAGTTATTGTAAATGTAATCAGTTAGCATTCCAGGGAATATACCTTCAACCTGAAAACAGAAGCAGGGCCCACTGTGCAGCAGCAGCCAATCAGAACCCCAGGACACCGTACCTGCAGCCAATAAGAGCACTGGCACAGCACGTACCCTGAAAGAGCACTGCCGGTGGGACATCGCACCACAACAAAAGCTAAACCATATCTCCCTGCTCTGTACAAAGACCCAGCCATGGAAACATTGCAAAACATTGTTTAAGGCTCAGCGGGGAGCGATGGGCTTTTTCCTGCATGAGCTGTCCATCTTTTTTCACATCTTCTGTCTCCATAAAGTGAGTGGATCAATTGTCAGGTAAAAGCTGGTTTGCAGCACAGCAATATGGGACTGCTCTAGTTCTTTGCTTTGTGCTAATTAGATCCTTTTAGAGATGACAGGAAGATGAGAAAAGACAAGCGTTTATTGTTTTCTGCCTCTCCTGCGGGTTTCTTCCATTAATACAAAAGTTTACGGCTCAATAAAGAACAACCGCGGAGAAACAAGGCCCTAAACCTGCTCCGAGGAAAGAAGTGTGTTTTACTGCGTCAAAGGTCACAAAGTCAGCTTTACGTGAAGTTTGAGAACTTTTTCTTCACGGTTAGGCTGAATGACTACCTGTCAGATTTTACTTAGACCATCAGATCATTAATTTATATCTGGAAGCTCTTAATGCAGTTCACATACATGCATATTTATAAGATGAGTTTCAGACATGTGAAAAAAAGTAGTTCAAACTTTCAAATCCTGGAAATGTGAAGTATCCATTCAGGGGTCTCAAATGACCAGTTTGCACTATTAATACTGTAGTTATCTTGTTAAAATGTACATAAGTTTAGGTATGTAATAAGAAAAATATTGAAGCAAATGAGATAGATAAGACACACTTATTTTTTTATATCACTTTATATAATTAACAAATAATGAACAAACACTCTCTTCTATCCAGAAATAGAGTGCTCAGTAACTCAACACCAAACAACCCTTAAAGAAATGTGGGCACCTATAAAACTCACCGTAATATTTATGCTTCTTTTTATATAATCAGCTATGATTTATATAATCCTGTATTCCCTCTCTGTGTTGTTTGTGTGTCAATCATCTATGTTGTAGAACTCTCAGAAGTAATGTTTTAACACTACTACAGTTCAACAAAATCACAGATAGGCCATGGATTGAAATATGTTAAAGGAACTTTCTGCTGCTTGCTTATTTTTTCAGACGTCTTGAATTTTTTGTTTTAATTTGCTTTTAGCCAACTTCATGCGTCCTTAATGCATCAAAATGCACTGAACCATCCTGTGTTTGCATGTGTACAACACCTGGCTAGTTGTCACTAAACTGGCCCATGGTGTTTGATGCACAAATAAACAGCAACACAGAGAGCCAGACAGCCATTGTGTTTACTCTTTTCTTGGGGGAAAATGGTTATATAGTAAGTGCAGTGAGATAAGTAAATGCATTTTTCTATCAGACATTACTTTTACACATTATATCCTGAGAACTAATGAAATAAATAAATACGATAAAAAGTTGTGAGCAGACAGAATGTTTGGCACACATGCCAGTGTGTGACTGGATCAAACTGAGTCAGCCTGCGTGAAATAAACAAAATGGGCTGCAAAGCACAAGGTGACAGTCAGAAGCTCTTGCTTGCTTTCAACCATTTAGTTTTATACTTCTCAGCAGGTCTCATCTGTTGGATTTTTTGACTGTTTAAAGCAACAAAATCACTTGAAAATTTATATGTTTGCCATTATTTTACTCATCCTTATTTCATTTATTTTGTGTGTGTGGACATGCATGCATGTATGTTTAATAGATGTCTAATAGATGTCTAAACATAGACAGCTTGGCTAAAACAAGGCTAAATTTGGGACAATTTTCTAATAGAAAATCTAACATTCCAATACTACTCTATAGTCATCAAATACACAGGAATGAATGACTACATACATGAAGTCCGTCCAATCTATCAATGTGATGACAAGTCTATTTTTGTACTGTTGTTAGAAGTTTGTATATATTTAGATGTCTATTAGATGTCTGTTAAACACAAAACATGCTTGGTGTGTTCAAACTTACTAGTAGATCACAGAAAACCTGTTAGAGAGCATCAACTTTCAACAACAGCTACTTTTAGCAGATACTGTTTGATGCAGACAGTATAATCATCAAACGACTGTCAGTTGATATGGGATTGTAACATTTATTTATAATAATTACAATGTCTGAGAATGGCAGTTGAAATTAAAAGCCATGGTTCCAGACCCCAAAATCAGCATGTTAAGAGCTGTTAAAAATGCAAAAGTATTGGTAGATGACAAGCAATGACAACTCAAATTGTTAACTTTGTTTCCTGCTCATGACGAGTGTGTTTGATGATTATATACATTTTTTTAGTAGATAGACTTGTTTTAAGTAAAATATACAAATGGAGTGCAGTTCGAGGAAAACCCTGAACACTTTATTTTCTCAGTCAGATGTCCTTCTGCCAAAAAATAATAGTAGCCTGAAGTATCATTAGCTCTAACCCTTTGTTATTCATTTTAATTCGGACTAAAGTTATGAAATATTACACTTTTTTATATAGAAACTCTGAGGCTCCATTTTCAACATCCAGTATTTTAACTACTGTATGTTTTGTTATTATTATTATTATTATTATTATTATTATTATTATTATTATTATTATTATTATTATTATTATCTTTTATACAGTACTTCTTCTGGCTGGATAGAAATTCAGGAATAAAAAGTAAAAACATAAATAAATAAATAAATACATGCATGGAGATTTATATAGGAAACCTTTGGATTTGAATAAATATTTAAATATACCCATGGTCTAAAAGAAATAAAGCTTATATTTATATATATATATATATATATATATATATATATAATATATATATATATATTTAGGTGATATTGTTATTCAGAATTCTTAAATTCCTCTGAAAACTTGCAAAACCGTGTCAAATCTTGCACATTTTCTTCATGGATACAAATGAGCAAAACTAAATGCAGAAAACTCTTTATCTCTTAGTCTCTCTCTCGGTTTTCCCTCTTGTTCAGTCACATGTGTAAGCGAGTACAAAGGTAGCCATTGGAGCTTAGAAATCAATGGGGTTTCACGTGTGAGTGATGGTAGGGTTTTGCCGCAGGGTTAAATACCGCAGGCTAACGCTCACATCCGCAAGCCACAAGCTAAAAGAGGCTGTTGGGGAGGAGAAAAAAAACCTGGATCTAGAGATATGTGGCGTTAAGAGCTGAATGATTACAGGGCAAAAGGATCAGGGGCCGAGCTGTTCTGTATGGTCAGCACTAACACACATTTACATCCAAAGCGTTTCTTCACCTATCAGCGTACAGCCGTGCAAAAACTCTGCGATAGTGCAAGAAACGTGTGTGTGTATGTGAGTGAGAGAGAGAGAGAGAGAGAGCAAGGGCAGCCTCTTTCATCTGTTTATGTCTCATTAATACAGCCCCAGTGACAGAGCTAATCGCAACATGCCACAGATAACAAATGTAAGGGCATCGCTTCATGAGAAGAGATGTGACAGTGCCGTAAGTAGACCGAATGGAAGCCTTCATTGACCATGGCTTGGAGAAATGCTCTGTAATTATACTCAGTGCTCATAATGGGAAGTCATGTCCAAGCTATAAAGACTGATGTTCCTTAGTAGCTTGTCCAGGTGCAGCGCCCCCTGCTGGCAACGCAGGGATCAGATAGAGACATTTGGAAGTCAAGGTGGAGCTTTAGTACAATTTCTTGTTTGACAGATGAGGTGAAAGTATCGACATTACATCAACGCGGTGCTATTGAGAGAGTGGGGTGTGTCTATGTAGCCCTTCCTGTATGTTGTGGGTCAGAGTGACCCTTGATACAAAACTAAATTGTCAGAAATGCAGGCTAAAGGAATTGTTCATCCAAAAATCTTGTTTATTTAAATATTGAATTTATTTTACATGGTATAACCTAGAAAGTATGCTCTTTGTGTAAAGTTTTAAAGTTGTCGCTCACTTCAGTTCATCGATATCTTACTCTTTTAAAAAATCAATGAAAACTGTAAAGAATTGTTGTAAAGAATCATTTGTTTACAGTGTGTCTACACGTTGGTTATAATAAGAGCAAATGTGAACATGCAGAACTGAACTAAAAACTTTTGGTAAGTTGGTATCAGTACATTATTCTCTTTTTGGCCACTAAATTTAAGAAATCATTGAACAAGTCTGTTTTATGTCTGTTTTTGCATTACACATGCCTTCCCGTAGCTTAAATACTAGAGCATATAGCACTACACAGTCAAGGTTGTGTGTTTTGATTTCCAGTGAAAGTAACAACTGATTAAAATTATGTACCTTGAATGCAATGCAATTTGCTTTGCATAAAAGCTTCTGCCAAATGCATAAATGTAAATGCAAGCTTCTGACGTCTTTAAGAGAGCAAACACAAATATTCACTGTCGCGTTTGCCAAAATCTATTATTAAAGCTTCAATTTGGGTTTTTTTTGCTTTCAATTGAGGGCACTTGGCACCATTTAGCAGTACAACCAGTCCTGCGCACATTATGAAAACCATTCCCAGAATTCAAACATATTATGAGGGGTTGATATGTGCTGGAAACACCTTGTCAGACTCCATCCAAAAGCTCCAGACCTTGGCAAATGTACTCCACAGTCTATCATCCCTCGCTTTGTGCTCAGATTTACACTCTAGCCCCTGTGTTTAAGATCCACGTGAAACGTACAATAGAAAAGACATCAGTATTCCCTTCGCAACACTGGGAATGATCTCCAACCCTCCAGTAAAACCCAAACTGGTCTGCGGAGCCGCTTTCTGCATCCCTAATGACTGGCTTTTGATTCACCTGTCATTCAAGTGCTTAAGATAGGCCAGGCCAGGACTTTACCTGCATTAAGGCTAGGAGAGTTATTCTGTGGCCTGTTCATTTGTATTAAGCCGCTTTAAGTGCATTAAATGCGATGAAGTGGGCCAGCTCTGATAGAGATCTCTGCGTTGCGACTCGCTCCAGAGGAGGAAGATTAAGGTGCAGTCAGTTAGCGCAGTCCTTCATGGCCTGCTGGTAAAGACCTTTGGTGGAGGTGCAATCTAAGAGGTTGTTTTAACTGCGATTATATCTGACGCCCCAATGAATGAATGGTTTATTGCGATTTAGACAATTTTGTTGCAGGATTTGCGATTAAACTGTTCTGCCGGAGGGCAAAGATACACTCTATTATACTGTCGCTTGTGCAACACTCCGAATTGAAAAGCTGGTTGCAATTTAAAGGGAGCGTTTACCCAGTAATGAAAATTTCCTTACTATTTACTCATACTCTAGTGGTTGTAAAACTTTTATAAACTTTTATTTACAAAACAAGGTGTTCTGAAGAATGATGGAAAAAATCCGCCATTGACATCCATAGTAGAAACAAGTGGAGGATGAGTATATGATGACAGAATTTACATTTGTAGCAGAACCCTCCCTTTTATTTATGCATGTGAACTTGTGTTTGTCACACCCTCAGCTCGTTCCTGGAGTCCCAATCACCACTCTCACTCACTGTCCACCACACCCATGAACCCACACTTGATTACTAATCACCCGCACCTGCAATCACCCACACCCTATATATACTCACCTCACTCCCCCACTCACCGGCTGGAATCAAAGATGCATGGTTCTCCTCGTCTTCTCTCCTGAATTCTCCTGTACTCTTTATTGGATGTTCTCCTCTTCCTATGGATGCCAACCTGCCTGTTTAAGGGAAGTGACTATTCTTATGTTGAAGATTACCAATGAACTGAACTTACCAGCTGAACTGTTTGTGTGTGAGATTGCTCACCCTCTGCACCGTCATTCACCTGCTTCACCACACCACTATTGTGCATCTCTAAGGATAAACACCCTTGAAGGGTTTTATCCCTCTTTGTCTTCCTTGTATGACCGCGACAGGATTATCCTCCGTGAATAACAAAAATCACTATAAAATTATCACCGTCCAAAAATCACCATTAGGCGATGGCAACATATCCCGACAAACCAATGAAGTCACCATCCTCTCTCCTCTACATCATCGAGAGAAGTTAGTTCTATTAATCCTACCTAGAGCTAATATAGATGTCATCCTCGGCAGACTACAGGAAAAATCCTTGGATGGAGCACATCCTGCAAGAACTACAATCATCTCACTCCCCCTGCTGGTCACAAATCTACCCTTAATCCACTTCCCGTCCACACTACCACCATTAAAAACAGTCATGGATACTTTGCTGAAGACTTTCTCGAAGTCTTCAGCAAAGAACGAGCCACCCAATTACCCCCACATCGGTCCTGGGATTGTAGTATCAACCTGCTGCCAGATGCTAAATTACCTTACTGAAGAATTTACCCCCTTTCTCATTGTGAATATGAAGCAATGGAAAATTACATCAGAGAAGCTCTCCATCAGGGGTTCATCAGACCTTCCACCTCAGTGGCTGCTTCAAGGCTATTTTGTTGAGAAAAGGACTAAGGTTTACGACCATGCACTGATTATCGGGTACTCAATGATGTCACCGCCATGCTCGCCTACCCGCTACCACACGTACCAGCCGCCCTAGAAGAGCTCCGTGAAGCACGGATCTTCAGTAAACTGTTCAGTAAACAAGAGGGAAACTGTTCGATTCGTATCCGAGAAGGGGACGAATGGAAAACTGCCTTTATCACCCTTGCCTTGCCCATGGCCTTGCCAACATTCCATCCATATTTCAAAATTTTATTGAATGAAATCTTCTGGGACTTTCTTCACCACTTTGCTATTGTCTACATAGACGACATCCTGATCTACTCCAGAAATCCAACAGAACACCACTCCCATGTCCAACAAGTCCTCCAATGCCAGCGTGATAACCAATAAAAGCTAAAAAATGTGAATTCCACAAGACTTCTATGTCCTTCCTCGGGTACATAATCTCTGCTGAAGGGGTCAGCGTGGAGCTTGATAAAGTTGACGCTGTGTCCAAATGGGAGGAACCCAAGACAGTAAAGGAGGTGCAAAGATTCCTTGGGTTCGCCAACTTCTACCGGCGCTTCATTAAAGCCTCCTCTCGGCTAGTCTCCTCTCGGCTCCTCTAACCTCCCTTCTTAAAGGCGGATGGCGTACACTATCTTGGAATGCAGATGCTCGCCAAGCCTTCGAACTACTCAAGCAAAAGTTTACTACCACACCCATCCTCTGACACCCAGATCCAACACAGTCCTTCACAGTGGAGGTCGATGCTGCCGATATAGGAGTCAATGCTGTTTTATCCCAATGGTCTGGGGAACCCCAATCTCTTCATCTATGTGCGTACTACTCCAGGAAATTAACCCCTGCTGAACGAAATTATGGTATTGGTGATCGTGAACTCCTTGCCATTAAACTCACCCTCAAAGAGTGGCGCCACTGGCTCGAGGGAGTTTAATTCTCTTTTACCGTAATCACCGACCACAAAAACCTCCAAAATCTACACAGTGCTAAACGCCGTAATGCCTCTCAAGCCTGCTGGTCACTATTCTTTGCCCGCTTTAATTTCCAGATCACCTACCAACATGGCCATAAAATCATCAAAGCCAACGCCCTCTCTCGTATGTACTCTCCAGATCCCCATGACGATATCCTGAACCAGTCCTTCCCTTATCTGTCTTCTTAGCATTCATATTATGGCAAGTGGATATTCGCACGGCCGCCTTAGAAGAACCAGTACCCCCTTGAACTTCCTCCGGGCCTTACCTACATACCCACCAGACACTGTCTTCAGCTCCTCGATAGTATGCACACAACCCTCTCACTTCTCCGACAGAAGTAATGGTGGCCGAACATGACCAAGGACGTTGCCCAGTACGTCCGAGGATGCTCAGTCTGTGCCATCACTACTACTCCTCATTGCTTACCTGAAGGGAAGTTACAACCTCTGCCCATTCCCTGCCGATCCTGGACCCACATTGGGATAGACTTTGCCATGGACCTACCTCCCTTGCAGGTTTACACTACAATCCTTGTAGTAGTAGATCGCTTTTCAAAAGCCTGCAAATGAATCCCTCTTAAAGGTCTTCCCACAGCTCTCGAAACTGATGAAGCCCTGTTTAACTACGTCTTCCGTAGTTTTGGACTTCCCGAAGACATTGTGTCCAACAGAGAACCGCAGTTTATCTCCAGGGTCTGGCAGGCGTTCTTCCAACTCCTGGGCACAACCATTAGTTTATCGTCTGGTTACCACCCTCAAATCAATGGACAGACCGAGCGGAATATCCAAGAAATTTCCCTTTACCTCCAGACGTACTGTACTCGCCACCAGAACATCTAGAGCCAGTATCTAGCATGGGCTGAGAATGCGCAAAATTCCCTTCGCCAGACTTCCACTGGTCTAACCCTTTTTCAATGTATCCTAGGTTACCAACCATCCCTGTTCCCATGGACTGGCGAAACCTCTGAAGTGCCCGCAGTAAATCACTGGTTCCGAGAGAGTGAGAGGGTTATATGAAGAAGAAGCAAAAACAAGTAAACAATGTAAGCGAATGCAAGGATCAAACACTCAACAGGCTAAACTCAATAACATTATTTATATTTATCTTTGGGCTGTACGGTGGCGCAGTGGGTAGCACGATCGCCTCACAGCAAGAAGGTCGCTGGTTCGAGCCTCGACTGGGTCAGTTGGCATTTCTGTGTGGAAATGCTCCGGTTTCCCTCACAAGTCCAAAGACATGCGGTACAGGTGAATTGGGTAAGCGGAGTTGTCCATAGTGTATAAGTGTGAATGGGTGTGTGTGGATGTTTCCCAGTGATGGGTTGCAGCTAAAAGGGTATCCGCTGCGTGATACGTGCTGGATAAGTTGGCGGTTCATTCCGCTGTGGCGACCCCAGATGAATAAAGGGACTAAGCCGAAAAGAAAATGAATGAATAAATGAATATTTATCTTTACAACAAATTAATCTTTTTAATTACCTAACTACTATTATTTTATTAGCTCAAATGTCCTATTTTTTTTTTATTTAAAAATATATGCAAACTGTAATGTAAGTAATGTATTTTCTTCCACCATGTTTAACAAAAGTTTAAGAATGCATTAAATGTGATATTAGAAAATTATAGTTAGAATGATAATCAAATATATGTAATGAATTTAAAAATAAAGTAACACGTTAGTTTAAGTACCAATTCTCACTATTAAGTAGCTTACTACCTGCCTATTATTTAGATATTATTACTTATTCTGCATAATCTTATTCTACATCCCTAACCAATACCTAAACCTACATGAAGTTATATTACCTTAAAAACTATTAATAAGCATTAAATTAGAAGTTCATTGAGGCAAAAGTCATAGCTAATGGTTTATTCATGAGAATTGTAAAATTAAAATAAAGTGTGACCAAAAATACATACATGTTTTTTAAACTAAATAAAACATTTATTAAAATTTATTAAACGGTTTCCCCCACAAGTCCAAAGACATGCGGTATAGGTGAATTGGGTAAGCTAAAATTGTCCCTAGTGTATGTGTGTGAATGAGTGTGTGTAGATGTTTCCCAGTAATGGGTTGCAGCTGGAAGGGCATCCGCTGCGTAAAACATATGCTGGATAAGTTGGCGGTTCATTCCGCTGTGGCGACCCCAGATTAATAAAGGGACTAAGCCGAAATGAAAATGAATGAATGAATGAAAATAGGTTATAATAATCCCTTTGAAATCTACTTCCCTCCATTCATTCAACTGCATGCTGTGTGCTGCCTCAATACAAATTCATTTCAAATTCAGGAGCTAAACTGTAATTTAAAAAGGCATTATCAATTCAGTTCTAAACGGCTCACAACCCTGCAGTCGAAGAAGCTGCAGAAGAAGCCAACAGTGTTGCTCTTATGTTGACAGTAAACACAACTCTGACATTTTTATAAACAGAAAAAAAAATGCGCACGGAGCCACACAGAAACCTCCAGTGCTGCTGTCTAAACATGCTTTAGATGCACAAGACAACTTGAGAAAGTTGAAGCATGCCGTCAACGTTGGTAAAAGGAGCTGCACCTGTACCGTCTTTCTGTTTGCTGCCAATTCCCAAAATAACATGGGAACACGCTCCAAATGGCGGAAAAATATGAGGAGGAGAAAAAGATAAACACCTGATTCCTTTTCACCAGAAAGGCCCAGGTATCTCCCAAGCAGATGCAGGCATTTTGTTTCTAATGCATGTGCCTGCTGGCGGGCACAGCTTGCCACTTGTTGCTGCCAAGCATTGAGTCGTGTTTTCCGTGATTACAGCACTGTCTCCACCAATTC
This sequence comes from Danio choprae, assembly GCA_903798125.1. Lineage (NCBI taxonomy): Eukaryota > Metazoa > Chordata > Actinopteri > Cypriniformes > Danionidae > Danio > Danio choprae. The sequence continues at coordinate 6,356,274 of CAIGQW010000596.1, forward strand.
AATCACTGCAGTCCACATCCAGCTGTCTACATGTGAGGCAGACGCTGAAGGAGAACATCGCATCAGCTGCATTGTTGAGCGAATCCACTGTGCAGAGATCCGTCCATGACAGTCGTCCTTGAGATGATTGAGGATAATATCTGGATATAAATCCGTTTATCGCTGCAGAGGATTCAAGGAAAAAGCCCAGACGGGCTCGTGAGTCGTTTCTTAGATTTACTTGAGCTGTTGACGTGGCATTAAGCATAAATCAAAACAAGCTCCGCTAATGACCTGAAACTTAATGTAGATCGCATTTAGAGAAAACACAATGCGAATGACACTGATCGACTCCTCTGCAGTCGGGCAACGCATTTATTAAAATACCATGACGTTTTTAGATCCCCGGTGGTCGTTTATTGCAGACGGTTGCTTTGGATTTAATAAATTACAATCTATTATACACCATCATGCCTGTTAGCGGGACTTAATTCAGTTGAAAGTTCAGCAGTAGTTACAATTTGGAGCTAATTGTCTAGCATACAAATGCACGACACATTTGCATCAGATTGTTGAAGGAAAATGAGCTTCCAGAAGGGGGGAAAAAAACGAGATGTAGTGATTTTAATGAACATCTGCAACTCTCCGAGGCACCTTGCTGAAAATTTGGGTCTTGAACTCATGGGAGCTCCAAATTGTCAGAGCTGTAAAACAATGATTTTAGATAAAAAGGGGTGAAGCTTAATTATCGGGTGGGAGTTTTATGTTTTTGTAATGATTCCTTTAAGGTGTGCTAAATTTTGGTAAGTGCAACAATATGGTAAGAAAATCTGTATGCCCTCTGGGAATATGATAATTCAGAATTGGCCTTCATTTAATTTATTTATTTTTATGCAGATTAGTGGAAGTCAATGAATGAATGAATGAATGAATGCTTCATAAAGAAAGAGCAGTTTTCTTTTTGGACGTCACTGCTGTACATGCTGCAAGTGACATAGTGGAGATCTTTATCGTGGAGCTACTTTGACAAGATAACCACCTGTCAAAACACATGCAGCCAAACACATATCTGTCTCAAAAGCACAGCCAATGCTATTTTTTGTCATGTCTTTTGTGGCAGTGTGTTTCTAAAAATGTCTCTCTTGGGAGGAAAAAAAGTACTGTTCTTTATGCGGATATCTGTCAATCTAAATTTGACATGATTTGACATTCGCATACATATTTGTTAGCTAGAAAATTATGGTGCTTAAATGATTTTTTTTTTTCAAAATAAGTTTAATAAATCTGCATATTGCCAGTCTATGGTCTACTGTACATTGGCCTCCAGTGAAAAACTTCTACTTTTAAACATTGGAGGCTTGGAAGAGTTTAGTGTTTGTTGCTGACATGTCAAGAAGCAAATCCACATTTCATAGACTTCCATGAACTGAGGAAGTATCTGGAGCTGAAATTAAGTATATGAAATTTGATAATTGTTTTCCGACATGTGCTGTGAGTTTTACACTAATCTCAGCAGACTGGGCCATCTTGACCAATCAAAGAGTAGACAAGATTCTTAAGTGAACCATTTCAGACAATGTTAAAAACAAGCCAATGCTGCAATATATGCTTCTGTCTATGCATTCAGATGTAAATTGTAGGAGACCTCCACTCATAGGATGTTCTATCCTGCTCCTACCAGGTTCACATAGGATTAATTGCGTTCACCTACTGGTACTACCTGCTGAATGATTTTCAACCCAACCTGACAGATCCTGCCTAATGTCTTGTTTCCAGAATTTAATATTGAAATAGCTCCCAATAGAATACAGGGAGAGATAGATTAAGCATAAAAAAATACAAGAATGTTATTTGTTGTTGTGATTTGGTCTTGTGAAGATACAGAATTTGTTTAACATATTTTACTTTCAAAATAATATATAAATAAAACAACTGCCATGCAAAATTATAGGACAAAATACAAATAATGAAAACTGCTGGCTTAAAGGTCCCGTGAAGTGCTTTGAAACGTAATTTGTTTTATTCAGTGTTTGACACAATCCCAAGTGAAACACGAAGCGAGAGTGGGAAATAGAGTAGCTCCTCCACTTTTTAAAAAGCAGCTTTTTAAGAAATAGCATTCAAGCGCATCAAATGAAATGCAAAAGAGAAGCGTCTTGGAGGGGGCGGGGCATGTCAAATACTAGAGAGCATTTGATTGGTCAAGATTTGACGAGATACTGAAGTATGAGGTGACATGAAAAAAAAAAAAGTTTCTCCAAGTGACAAGCTGCAAGTTTTGGTTGTTTATATCAAGTTTGTATCTTCTAAATGCAAATGTAGTCATTGTTTTAGAGCACACTGGCTAATAGATATCCTTAAAACTAACATACTGATGCTGAGATCTTAAATACTTTATTTCAATTTCACAGGACCTTTAAAAGCTTCTGCAAAATGAAAAATTAAAGTTGTTGACTGATGACGATTTCGGTACCAAACTTTTCTTCAAAATGTAACCACAAAGGCTGGATGCTCTGTCTGAAGATTCACTTGTGGCCAGGATGCAAAGAACATTATCTTGACAGGTTTCTCAGGGCAAGAAACTAGATCGTGTGTAAATGTGACCTCTGCAGAACATTTGTTCACTTTAAGTTCAAGCACGGATAAGCTGTTGTCAAAGGGAGCCACGAGACCCGATTAGATTTCTTGTGGCAAAGGATTAAATTTCCACATGAAAGGCTATAGCAGCGGCTGGTATCTTTGATGATCTTTGGACAGAGGCGGACAGTGTGACAACAGTCGGGTGTAACAGTCCAAAGTGAAATCGCCATCTACTGGCCTGGCATACACAATGCTCACATTTATCATCTTTGCAAAACTGCGAAAATATAAAAGGAAAACTTTACATTGTTTGCTGAATTTACACCATTCAAACTGAAATTGCTAATGGAAAATATGGTTCAAGGGAAAGACCACACTTTCATGAAAAACTCCTATATACTGTATATGGCGACAGAGTTTTTCTAGCAATTCAAAGAAGGAACATTCTCTCAAACCTGCTTAACTTATTGTTAAACCTTTTAAACAGTTTTTTGTTTTTTTTTTATCAGAGTTTACAATAACAGAGTTGACATTTTACACCATTTTGTGCTTTAGCTCAAGATGCTAACCTCATCCGGCGCCAATAGCCTAGACATCACATGGGACATTGAAACCAGAATTGTATGTATTTTCATCATGTTATAGATTTTAAAAAGGGAATTGAAATTTCACAATAGCAGAGCTGACAAATAATGAATCTACTATTGGTGTATTCTAAACATTGTGTACAAATTAATGAAAGAAGAAAAATGACATGCCTTAATGCCTTCAAGAGTTTCCCACCAGAGGAAGTGACACCACTTAGAGCAAGTCACATGATTTTTCTATCAGTGCTTTACAGATTGTTTTGCCTTTTTATAACTGATGTAAATTAGTTGACTAGAACGTAGGTACAGACAATGTAATAAAAAAAACCCCAGAAAAAACGAAAATAGATGTTTCATACAAATATTTGTTTATCTTAGCAGAGTAAACACATGAAAATTAATTTATAATAGAATAAACATATGAAAATGAGACTTTTTTAATGATAATTTAAGATGAATGTATGTTGCAGAAACATTCAAAAATAGATA